>JAJQOW010000460.1:0-111899 GCA_037975125.1 Latrodectus hesperus | reverse complement strand
ACAACCCAATACTATCATAAGATGACCCAATCAAATGTTTTATCGTTAGACTTGACCTCTGTGAAAGTTTGCTTTCTTCTAAAAATTTTTAATGTTTATAAAATAATTTATAAATTTGCTTCCTTCAAAGTTAAGAAAAATTTAATCTAGAAATAAATATGAAGTTATTTAAATCATTTTCTGATAATTATATTATCCTAACCATATTTTCTCAGAGAAATTTCAAATTGCTGTAGATTTGAGTTTATCTTAATATGTGTAAGGAAAAATTAAGAAAAAATTACAGGAACTTACATAAAAAATTACTTATTCAATAAAAATATAAAAAATATATATTAGTTTTTTGGAAAAAGGATACCAAAAATAAAAATAAAGAGATTAAGATTAGAAAATCTTTTAAGGGGTGAAAATTTGTGAAATCAAAAAGATCTTATTTATATACTCTACCTTAATTAGGTTTTCTAGTCTTATCTAAAATCTCAATTTCATTTCTTTCCATTAACAGAAAGAGGAAGTTTAGTTCCTAGACGTTATAAAATTAAGATACTATTTTTAAGTAGGGAAACACACCTGATTCTTATTAATGTTTTATTTCTGTGGAACCATTTTGTGTTTCTTCCACAGAAAACATCAAACTGAAGATACGCAATTAAATTCCAGTATTTGGATTTGAAAACCATAATTTTTCATTTTTAAGAGAAGTCCATTAAAAAATAATTACATTTATTGATAGCAAACACATACGGACCTGGGGCCTGAGCAGCTACCAGGCGCGTTGGTAGGCGGTGGATCACCGAACGTCCTGTAGGAATGACAGGATAGCCTTGAATATAGAATCAGAGGCCGAGAACCAGCTCCCGTAAACCCTGATGTTATGCGTTCCGTGCCTAGGGCTAATTGGCACCGCGGTATTGGTGTCTTAACGGAGCCTCTAGTTGCCTGGCAAACTTCTAGAGTAATTTGCCTTGCTCAGTATCTCAGGCAATGCTGGGTGGACTTATATTACCTGAGCTTATAAATTGTTATCCTGTGGCTGAAAAGACACAAGAAATAACAATCCTTTCTGCATCTGCAGATGATGCCTCTGAAGTTGACCTTGCTGAAAAAGACAAGTGAACTCAGAGGCTGTCTTGTAAAGGAGCAGTAATGAATCCTTCACTTGAGGTAGAAATGACCTCCAAACCATCTTCTGGTGAAATTCAGGAAGCTATCCCTATTATGACTGACTCTGTGACCAGATGGGACTATTTCAGCAAGACCCTATCTGCTGGAAATGTCATACGCAAGAGGAAACGGCAGAGCATATCATTTATGAATGCGAGGCTCTTGCCCTCCCTAGATTAACCTCTTTAGGCATCATCCATACTAGAGAGTTACACTTAGACTCCATTAAAGGACTCGAACTTTATTAATAAAGTGGGTGACCCGAGCAACTGGAACTAGGAAACATTGGGTTTGGAGTTAATGGTACAAAATGCTGATAAAAGCAGAGGTGCCAATGACATACAAACCCAATTCTAAGAAGAAGAAGAAGAAGAAACACATACGGATAATTCTTTCCATAGCAATACAATCAAAATCATAATGGCTTGTTTCATTCCATTCATTTATATACTAAATGTGAGATGTGTATTTAACATTCCTTAAGCACTCATTTGAACCATTAAAATAGATTTTCAAAGATAGGGGAATATCTACGGCTAAAATCTCCCAAATATTGAATGCGTCTTGTAAGAAAACTAAGCTATTCAACATTTCGAGTCTTATCATGAATAATGTTTCAGTAAAATAGATGGGGAAAGGCTTGTACTTTAATGTGATAAGAGGAATAAGTGTATATGAACAAATGCTTACAATACATACAAAGTATATTTTGAATTGGTAATTAATAGCTATTTGATTTTGTCTTCACATTTATAATACCAAAATATAGTAACTAATAGGAGCTGATAAATAACTGATTTGGGCATCCATCGAAGATTGTATTGAGGAAGAAAAGACTTATTTCGGAAGAATGCTCATACATATCATTTTTTCAGTTACTAATTAACAGAGTAATCTTTAATTTAAGATCAAACTATTTTTTCTATAATAAATAAAGATTACAAAATTTATAATTCATTAAAAAGCATCGTCTAACACACTAAAATGAAGCAAGTGAATGCACAAACGTAAAAATATTTTTTTATTTATTTTTTATAAAATTTTTATTATTATGAAAAATGATTTTCATCATTTTTACTCTTACAAAAATATTTTCATTTCTGAAGCCATCAACTTGAAACTCCTTTTAAACTGTGTGACTAAAATGGATTGTTTCTGAAAATATTCATATACATTAAAGCACATCAATATTGTCTTTCTGATAGGCAAATTATCCTTTAATATTAGAAATTTGTTCTTTAACATTAAGAGATTTCTTTTTACTGTTTTTTTTTACTATTTCCCTTCATATATAAGTTGTAAATTAAAGCACCTGAATAATTCTACGAAAGAAACTTCACACGAAAATTCTAATGCAATTAGTTTCAGACTTTAATTACAACGTTATTTATTTTCTTGACTGAAAATTGTGTTGGTTAAACAATAGAGGCTAAAGCACACGTCATAACTTAAGACCAGAGAATTTTTTCTTCTATACAACACAAGTATTTCATCATTTAGTCATGAGTGAATAAATTGGCTGAAAAAATAATTGAATCAAATCTTTCACTAGTGTCAAGTGTTTGCTATGTAAGAAAAAATAATTTGTGTAGAAGTTAAAATTTAATACTTTATTTTAGAAGCAGTTCAAGATTTACGATTTAATAAATAAAAATAGGGTAGTTTAAAATTAGGTGATTTGTTTTAATAAATTGTTTACAATTATAACTATTTGATTACTTTAAATGGTATCACAACATTTTTCATTCTTTTCAAGATGTAATACTCTCTAAGATTTTTTCTAACCTAGAAAAATATTTGGCAGAATTATTTCAATTAGCTATTCTTTCATCTCATTTTTATTTTACTTGAAGTGATGATGAAAAAGAAATCATTTTCATCTTGTTGTCACTTCAATACATTTTACGACTTGAGTTGAAAGTTACTATAGTAACATGTAATTGACAAAACTACACTAATTATTTACTATAAAAAGGATCAAAAATTTATATCTGAAGATCCTGTACTCCAATTGTTACTTGAAACTGACTTCGTGGAATTTTGGAATTAAATTATGTGGAACAGAGCAATATCAGAGAAAAACTTTCTCCCATTTGGGAGAGTTTAATTAATCTCAAGTATTTCAGGAATCTATTTAAACCCAGTTGAATTCTTGTAACAAGTTTGCAAAAATGATTTACTAATGCAATGTTAATTATTATTCCAATTAAAAGAACATTTTATTTATGAAAATTTTATTTTTGAATTTAATACAAATAAAAATTATATTTTTTGCTTAATTACAATTAACAATTAACCTTATTTTTCATTAAAAACACATTTTTAGACTATTAATTATTATCAGATAAAAAAGTGCTGATATTAAATATTCTAATTTGAATTAATCTGCTTTAAAATATCCTTTCATGTTGATATCCGAACTTTTTAAAATGAAAGCAATAGTGTTTACCGAGTGTGTTTCACAAACATCATCATTTAAAAATAAACCAACAGTTCCGTATAGATATAAAAAGTAATTATTATATAATTTTTATTCGTCAATTAATTTACCAGCTGAAAATGATTCATTACGGTCTATTTAAATAATTTTACATCAGGTTTTGGGAATTTATAATTGATATCTGACTTTCCTAATGCTTACTTAATTTAGGTTTAAAAAATTGCATAGATTTCGAAAATAATAACCCTTTGGAGTCAACTTTTCCTTTGAAAAGTCTAAATTACATTAGTTAATTTTTAATTCTGCGTACCATAGTAAACAAAAATCCAAAGAAAGAAAAAAATCAGTGGTTGAAAATTAAATATGCAAGAATGAAGTTCTACAGTTTAACATAGAATTTTCTGCATGTACGTCAGTCCATGTGCGAGCTTGGAAATTTTACAAGTTTCCTTCCTTCCGACTCATAAAAATTATTTGTGAAGTCTCTTATACGACAATTTACTTTGTGTGCTTAGAATAGCCTTTGGCAGTTAATCCACTGCGCAGTTTTGCTTGAAGTTGAAAAACATACTTTAATTGAAGTTATATTAAATTTTTTGTAGGTAATATTCTCTGAAAATAAACAAAAACACCAAAAGAATTTTTAAAAATTACTTCTGACTGAATTTAAGCATGAAATTCTACAAATTCAAACATAAGAAGAAGCAACAAACAATTATATCGCTATTATACACAATATATGTTACATTTAAAAAAAACAGTGACAAAGCAGAAATAACTGAAATGAAAATAATTGATACATATTTCTTCGATTATTGTCGAAAAATGGTCTTTCAGTCAGAGTAGTTTGAGAAAAAATTTATCTACAAAAAATATTACTGAAAAAGAACGTTAACAAAAGCTTAATGAAAACAAATGAAAAATAATTCATGTACGGTAAAAGTTACTGTTTTCTATGCTGTTAAAAATTAACATTTTACAAATGTTTACTCAGAGAAATCGCTAGAAGGAAACAATAGTGGCATGATAAAGAATACATTTCAAGCTCTAATTTAGTTATGAACTGGAAAAAGCTAAACATTAAATTAACGCAACAGAAATAAAATTTACATTAGATCATTTTTCTCTTTGGCATACTAAATGAAATAAAAACCTGAAAAATT
Organism: Latrodectus hesperus; assembly: GCA_037975125.1. Lineage (NCBI taxonomy): Eukaryota > Metazoa > Arthropoda > Arachnida > Araneae > Theridiidae > Latrodectus > Latrodectus hesperus. The sequence continues at coordinate 107,132 of JAJQOW010000460.1, read as the reverse complement.
CAAAAACAATTATGACTAAAAATTTATTTTAAATGTAAAAAAATGAAGTTCCACAATTTTGCATGTCAAAACATTTTTATATTACAAAAAATATTTTAATTTCTAATATGGTTAAAAACGAAAAACAGAAAGATTAAATTAAATCAATGAAAACAAAAAGAATTTACATTAAACGTAACCGTATAAAAACATAACAAACTGAACTGATAAAATTTTAGTTTAACTGTTAAATAAACTATTAAAATTTCAATGAAAATATAAATTTATTCAGATTACAAAATAAGTTAATTAAAACATCCGTTTTGGGATGTTTCACCACAAGAAATGAAATTTCATGTGTGGATTAACTAAGAACAAATCGAGTGAGGTGCGTAATTTTGAATCTCTCTAAAATTATACGTTATTAAATATTTATTTCGAAATTCTTTACATTCGTAGTCTAATGAAATTCCAACCAGTGTCACTGAAGAGAAGCAAAACAATATATCTTCACCAACTCAAAATATATGTTAAATATCATTATTTTTATAAAAAAAATTTAAACATCGAGTTTGTAGAATAATACGGAATTCAGTAATGTAAATGTATTTCCTCTACTATTCAAATATAAAAAAGAGGAAATATGTTTTTTTATTCATGCGAGGAAAGTTGCACAATAAAATGTTACTTAGCTCAAGTTAATTGTATCGCAGCATAAGTTATTTTACAGACAGTTCCAATTAGAGTTAATTTTAAACATCATAATCAAAATTTTCAAATAGAACATAGTTTTTATTTTTAGTTATCCAGAGAAAAACATCCATATGTAAATTTATTTTCCCTTCGAGCAGCCCTTCTCATTTCATGTAAATACTTGGGGGAAAATCTAAATAAAAATTCGTTCCTATTTTTTGATACTTCCATGGATATCTTTCCTAAAATAATTGATTTGATAGAATCAAATAATGTGATTCAAAACAAAAAATAGAGCTTCAGTCACTAATTATTCAAATTGTATTGAAAAGAAAACAGTCCATTAGATATGGGAATGTTTCATCGAATAGTAATGTTACATTAAATCTAATTATTACAACTGTTATTGAAAGCAAAGGGGGAGAGATCAAGAAATATTTTCAATAATAGTTGTAATACATGTAAATAACATTGATTTTCCATTTTTCAGTTTTAATATTTAAAAAATTATATAATAATTTCGATATCGATTACACTTGTGTAAATTTCATTTCAAATTGTAAAAAGAAAATTAATCACAAAAACTTGCATAAAATTAGCATAATATTCTTAAAACATCACTCTTTTCCAATTAACTCTGATTATGAACACTCAGTTTTATTAATTTTTTATCATCTTATTTTGCTCTAAATAATTTCATTCAGTTTTCAAAATTTAAATTATTTCCAACAATTTATATTTGTTTTCATTTTTTAAGCAAATAAAATGCCCAATTCTCTCAGCGTTTATTAATACAAAAGGTAAATTGTATTTTCTGTCTTTAAAACTTGTAATAATTTACTAAAAATATTATAAAAATTCAATCACTTATTCCATCAATAACGACTTTAAGCTTAATGATAAAAAATGAATTCTATAAAAAGTTTATACTAAGTTATGAATTCTATAAAAAGTTTTCAATAAAATTGTGCAATAATTTTGCAAAATATGCTGTTTGTATAATTTTGATATCTTATAAGATCATTTTTTGACAAGCTTTAAAATTATTTTTTGATAAATTGTAAGTTTTTTTTTAGTCACTCGTATGATTATTTTTTGTTAATCTGTAAAATTATTTTTAGTCGAAAAAAGGATAACAATGGAACAACATTGGTTTTTAGTTCCACAGAAAATTTTCAACAAAACTCGCCTCTGATTAATCACTGATTCTGGCCACATTATGTTAGTTATTTAACTGATAAATGCAATGTTCTACAATTTGTTAATTTTAGTTTCTTGATAGTAAGAAATAAAAGCATAAATTTTACATTTTTTCATTATATCGTTCGTTTATATTTTCTTTCAGTTATAGTAACTAAAGATAACTTTTCAAGAATTCGGGGACTACTTTTATAAAATTTATGTTCAATAAGAAATTGAATGAATTATACTTGTGAATAAATAAAAAACACCAATTAAAATAATCGTAATATAAACTGTCAATAATAGAATAATATTGAAAATTAGTCGCTTTCATCGATAAAGAAAACAACCGCATTTTTCATGCAAAGAATTTTATCTTTAGCAGAGACAAGAGCTTTGAATATGCAAATACTCTGTTAAGTGGAAAACGTGCTAACGTGAGCTAAAGAATAGATAATAAGGTATTTTAATCAATGCTTTTGCTCTCTAGATGAAACCATTTCCTTGTTGATGAAAAAAATAAAAGGCGAAGCAATTATTAACAAATAACGAAGTTATTACTAATTTCAGACACTAATTATTTCGCAAAGACCTTATTATAAGCGGTTGATTGCATCGTTAAATGCAAGTTCAATTTTTAATTTATAATAACTGATTCCATGAAAAAGCAATAAAAATTGATCAAAAGATTAGTAAATGAGATTTGGAAATAAATTTTATTATTTTATTTCAGACAGTGAAAAAAATAATATATGTGTAAATGCTTCATCCATTTTATAATATGGCTAATTATTTATCACTTAGTTGTGAAACATTTTTCATAATTTTATTCATCTATCAATTTACTATATTATTTAACATCTGGTTAATGTATTCTATAATAGGAAAATGATCTTCAATTTTATATATTATAGTTTCTTTAAATGGAGCTTAAATTTGTGAAAATGATATTATTTAAGATATTATTTAATCGATACTTTTTGTAATTTATCTGAATAACAGAAATATATTTTTTAATTAAAAAATTGATCATAAAGGTCATTATTTTTTATAAACCCTATAATATATATAGCGTTGCATGATTACGTTAATAATCAAACATTGCTAGTAAATGAACTCATTTGTTTCAGTGAATGTATTTGAATCCTTAATTCAATACATATAAACATAATCTACTCACTAATGAGTAGGAACCAAAAATAACTGACGTAATACAAATTTTGAGCAATGTACAATTCTAAAAATGAATTGCTCATGACGTAATTAGCAGATTGATAGGATAAGGAAGCATTGATCTCCGTTTTAGTAAATGTCAAAAACAAAATTTTTAGTATTACAGATACAAGCATATTTGATTCTGCCCAAATCGGAGTGACCTATTCGTTGGATCCTGATATTTCACAAGTATTCCAAATACTACTGCGCCTGGCGTGCACTGTGAGTACACGGATTCATTGAAACCACCACCGAAAAGGTCAGTCGCCTCAGACAATAATATGTGCTTAACATAAGTTCTCGGTAGCAAGCCTTCGTCATTATAACAAATAGATGGGCCACAGTTTCATAGATTCTCCGTCGATTTGATGATACATCTCAACTTTGTGTTAGATGACATACCATACAGCACTATTTATTCTCAATGAGGTAAATTAGTCCTTGTCGTACAAGACACCCTTTGTTAACAGCACAAAATGGAAAAGATGCTTATCTTAATGTGGTTTGCATCGCCGATCTACTTCCCGATTGGAATATATATATCAAAATTAATCACGACTCATCATTCCATATAACAATGGTTATCATGATAATCATGACACTTGTTGAAATTGTTGGCTGTTCAGACACAACACCTCGTATCAATATTCAATAGAGACTTCTAGTGAGATCCTTTTTCCATCAACTATTTTGTTTTACCGAGTACATTTTGCCTCTCGATGCACCTATTGCCATTATTTTAGACACCTCAAGAAACGCCTAAGAAATGGAATGCATCGGTCACACCAGCTAGATGGCGTTCTACAATCTCTGAAAATCAGAGAGTAATGACAGTTTTAAAAGACTGTCAGAAATTCAGTGAAGCTTCCACATATATACTACCAGAATACATATTTCCATTTTTAAGCTTTATTAGCTTACAGCTATTTTTTACATTTTTATGCTAAATTACATGGGCATTCAAAAATGTCACTTCCCGTAAATTATAATATTTTAATTTAAAAATTACATACTTTAGAAGTTTCAATCATTTAAACACAGTTTAAAACAATTTAGCTCATATGTGATTTATTCATTTTACGCATTATTTAGTTGTCATACCTTTTCGCTAGATTTGTTTTTAGCGTGTGAAGAAATCATCTAAATTGGTAAGAATAAATTTCAGTTAATGTATGTTCAGAAATGTAAATTTCATGACGTATGCACAAGAAAGAAAAACTTCATTTGAATTCTTCTTTTCTATCATTACCCTTCTCATAAATTCTGTTCTATTTTAAAAACGTTCACTGCATAAAATTATATTTCCGATTCTGTGAAAATGTTCAATACTCCACATTTTCGCTTAAAATGCATTAAAAACTCTTTATTATTCAAACAACTTTAATCTTATATATATATATATATATATATATATATATATATATATATATATATATATATATATATATATATATGTGTGTGTGTATATATATATATATATATATATATATATATATATTGTAAATTGGAAATTGTGCCAAACATTTCTGCATTAAAAAGGAGAATATAACAATGGTGCGTAAGAAATTCATTTCAAATTTTAACTCATTAAGTTTGAAACCTTTGCTCTTCATGGAGCAAAAGTTTTCCAGTAACTATAACTACTGCTCATGAATCTTCACTAATTATGCAACTTGGGGAATGAAACTTTGATCGGACTTTAAATAAATGGCAAGCAGGAATTAGTTTTGGTGTACAAGCGTTGAAGTGCATTATTTCAGCAGACACAGTACAAAATTAGATAGCCGTGAGAGTGAAAATATTTAGGGAATCGGCATGTCTGAGGAGCAGGCAAATCTCTTAGACGTCTCTGAATTTAATAACTTAGAGCTTAACTATATCCGAAGTTTAAAGTTAAAACTCACTCTTGATAAATTAGAAAACGTTTTACCTTTGCACATCCTCGATTGCTCTAACATCAGCCCTATTTTCTCACTCAACGCGTGTGGATTATCTCATACCATTAAATACATTTCCTGACATCAAAATAAAGGTAAAAATGTTTACATAAAATTTATTTCATTAGAAAGTAGACTTTAATGCTTCAACCTTAGAATAATGTGAATGGTGATCAGAAGTACATTTAAGTGAACTCAGTGAATTCTGAAGCAATTGTAAAATATTAATAGTTTATATTTATCACAATTAACTTTAATAAATTAGGATTCGATATGTAAATCTCAATCTTGTAGCTATTAATCTTAAAGTGTTCATGAATCTTTTTTAAGGGGGGAGGGGTGCTCAGAAAGACATACTTAATTTTTAAATATAGTAGAACTTCAGTTACTGGAATCAGCTGAGAACGGACCCGATTCAGATAATCAAACATTTGGTTCATAGGATTTTTTCGAAAAAAGGGTTGATTTGAATTAATTATTGTATGTTAAAAGTGCGAGAAAAACTATATATTTTTAAAAATAAAAACTTTTAATCAGTTAAATGAAAAAGTAACATTTTATGTGTTAATTTATTTACAAGTGCTTTACATTAATTCGGTATGTGTGAACAGTGCTGTAAATGCATGTCATTGTTTGCTGAGCATCTCGGTCAGGGTAAGCTGCTTCTACATTTTCGAATGTCGAATGTTTGAATCTCGAAATGCCTTCATTCATTTTCGGATAGCCAAGCCACGCATCTGCTTGACGGGGAGAACTCGTATTTTATCACATTCGGGCTCCATCGATGCAGTTTCAAAGCCGGAAAATGCTTCCCTCGCTGATGGCCCTGAGACTGCTTTAATTTGGACATTAAGGTTATTATCTTCCTCGACATTTTCATTAAGTTGACCATTATTTGTAATATGAAATCAATCTAGTGTATGACTCCTAATCATTCTCCTTGGTCTTCAGTACAATCTTCTGAATATCCATGAATTTTCAAAAGAATATTTCTGAATTGCTAAAAAGACACATCTCTCTCTCTCCTCTCTTTCTCATTTTCATCTTCCCCCTTCTCTTACCTTACGTTTTTCTCAGCTTTTTCTCCTTTTCCTTACCTACTTCAGTCAAATATAAATTTCTGAACGCCATTCAAATAGACGGAGTTCTACTATACTTTGATTTTCAAATATATTTTGAAATATTTAGAAAACTAAATATTTGGAAAGCAAATGATATCTTAATGACCTGTCCGTAAATTTAAATATTATCGGTTAAAAATAATTAATATACTCAATAATTTCTCGGGCCATGATTCTCGTGAGGATTGGTTCTCATCAATCAAATTTCTTATTAAGTGAAAACTTACAGATTATTTAAAGAAGACATGAAATGGGATCCCGAAAAAATCATAAATAATTATTCAACAAAACAGAATTTTTTTTATCCAGAAGAAAGGATTTTCTATAAATAATTATATTTTCCACAATATCCATGGCAATATCTTATACAAATAGCTTCATTGACCGAGATGGAGTATTATTGATTTTCCATCAGAACTACTCAGAAAAAAATAAAAAATGATAAAAATGTAAAAAAAAAGTACAAACATGAACAATTTTCCAAAATGAATTAATGGAATGAATAAAATTACACCACATTCACATCCTTTATTAAAAAATGATAAGTGTAAATGAATGGAAATCATAATTAAATTACAATCATTTTACTGTACTGAGTTATTATTGAAAAAAATCAATAGATCTGTTCACGCACAATGATTTCTTTTTCTTTCTACATATTAATCTAATTAAATGACAGAGCCATGAGGACGAAAACTAATTCAATAAAGCATAATGATGTAATTATTCATTTCCTACGATAAAAAAGTTCTGAAATAAACAGAATAAAATTATTCATCGATTGTTGTTTAAATATAACTTCCATCGTATATTTCTTGATATTTATTTATTTGAAATAATTTATATAAACTGTTTAATATGTCTTCAGTAATTTCAATGATTTGCGCTCTTTTCGCCACTTACAAAGTAGCCCCTTTTTCAATCTTCAGGCATTTATGAGGCTTGAAATAAAAAGCTGTGATATATTTTGAAAAGTAAATAAAAACTGGGAAAATATAGCGCTTAATCTACTTAAAAACTTTTGGTATTCTACAAAATTAATTTAAAAGTATTTTGTAATTTTTATAAAAATGAATTTTATAACATAATTCATTAATAAAAACTCTAGTGTTTTACAAGTATAAATTAATTGGGTCATTTTTATACTGATTTTTCGCAATAAAAAGTACTTAATAATAAAATATTCATTGTTTTCTTTTTTTTTTTTGTTCATAAAGTACTTTGGTATTTATTTCAAACAAATATCATATTCTTTTCATCCACATAAAAATATTTTATATATACCAAACTTAAATAATATCAGTAAATTTAATGAACCAAAAACTATTTTAAATGTAATAAAATGACTGTAATAATTGAAATTTCATTATTTGAAAAGTAATATTTTGAGAGACTGCTGAATATTCATTAATATTTATCATAACTGTTCATTATTATAAATATTAAAAAATGTTTTAGATAATGTTATCTTAATTCTTCATGGATTAAAACTGCTCCTTGATTAGTTACGCCTAACTTTACAATCGAAAACGAACATTATCGAATAATCTGAAATCAAAAATGAGCCATATAAATAAAAAACGACAATATTATCATGAAGAAACTTTCCGGATCACCATAAAAATATCCAGAGCTTAAAAGAGCTCTGTGTAAATCTAGATTTTGTTCCTGCCACTGCAGTCAATTCATTTCTTCACGGCTTGACTGCATTTTTCTTCTTTGAGTAAAATTGTCGAAATATATATACTTCGCTAGAAATACCAGGGATAGATTTCAGTTCAAGAAATTACTTTAAACATTTTGTACTTTCGATTGCTAAGACTCTTAGCAAGAAGCCTAAATTAGCTTAAACTCTAGAAATAAAATTATTGACAAATCATTTTCTTTTATTTGTAAACTAAATAAAATGTATTGTCAGTGACAAGTTGAGAAAGATATTTATTTTGCTTCATTAAATTATCATTATGTATTTCAATAGAATTTTTCTAAGAACACGGTCTTTCTCTTAACCTAATTCTTAGAAACCTGATATTCAACGTGTGGGACTCGGTGGGCTGGTTAGTGAAGGCGTCCTTTTTAACTGTCCGAAAATTGTGGGTTTGAATCCGGACCCAAGACAAGATCCATCTTGTTTGTCAATGGCGTCTGAGGCACGTTAAATTCGTCGGTCGCATTGTCTTCCATGAGAAAGCATAAATTTGGCAGGTCACGCCAGGGGTCTTTTGCTTTTTAGGAAGGGGCCAACCTTTCCTCTAAGCTATGAAGCCTCACTTACGGGGCTAAGGTTCACTAAGAACCCCACGGGATAAGGCTCTTCCAACCCTAATAGTCATGAAAAGATGGAAACGGAGATTATACAACAACAACATGATTTTCGACATGATTTATTATGAAATAAATCATAAAATTTTAAATTATACAACATTAAAGAATTTTTTATGATTAAGTTATGTTTGTTTCCTTCTAAATTGTGTGATTACAAAAATTCTTTATGATACTATAAGTGCAAGTTTTTCCACAATGTGTGATTCAAAGAAGTCATGATGTAGAACTCAGCATATGCTGAAATTGCAGATTTAAATCTACTTTTAGGGAAAGATCCATATATCGAATCAAAATCTAAAAGTTTTACAGAAATTGAAATCTCAATTACAATTTAATATCTTTATATGAATTGTAAATCTTTATGAAGGTTGAAACTCCATGTTATATTTTCAAGAATATTAAATATTTTAATGAATTGAATGTGTGTGTGAATGGCTAACAAATTATCCAGATAGTTTAGCAGTTAACACAAAAAAGAGTTCAAGAGAAATTAAGAATTCGGGAATATCGTTGCTATTAACATTACCCACAATCGTTTTAATATTTCCTTTGTATAAGGCACCCATACACAAAAATACAAACATGTGATTGTAAAAAAAGAAAATGAAAGTAATATGAATTTTAAAAATTATATTGTTTCATAACAACTGATCATGAAAATTTATTATTAAATGGAAATGAAATAATGCAATACTTTTACAAGAAAAATAACGTGCTTATTTATACTTCCTGATATTTTTGAATCTTTGTTGATAGTAAAATTTCCCATCAACACTTATTTCAATTGTAGCATATTTTATTGAAAATACAAAGAGCTGGTAATTTTTGAATAAAAGTTTAGTGAATTACTTGGTAAAATTTGTTTATTAAGTGTCTAAAATACTCATAAAATATGGTTTTACATGCTGAGTTTCTGAATTTGTGCCAGTGAGCGGATGTCGTGCATCAATGGTGATGAAAGCATTTCTCGATCACAGAACGACACACTTTCATATTCCGATTTTAAAATTATTTATTACTATTGTGAAAAGTATATGATTATAATAAATGCAATGAATGATGGTATATATAAACGTGTTTAGTTGGCAAATAATTCCTTCTAAATGACAATTGGTTTTGAATCCCGGAAAATTTTCAAAACTGAAATCTCTGCTTATTCTTAATTTATATCTTCCTGATTTTCAGTTAAAAAATGAATGAATATTTTAAAGAAAAACTATGATTTCATCAAGAAATACATTATTGGAATTCAATAAAATATTTTCTTAAAAATAAAATTCAATAATTGATTAACATTAAATGTTTTAAACTTATTTGTCATAATATATTATTTAGCTTTATTTGATTTTTCAGTTAAATTATCTTTCATTAATATCAATTTCTATAAATAGTAATCGTCAACCATCGAGATCAATACTGTTTAAATGGGATGTTCCAATAAATTTCTTTCAATTTTACGGCAATCAGAGTTTTCAGCCAAAATTTATGACAACGTTTTACAATTACCTTAGTTGTTCTAAAATCTATAAGTAGAAATATTCTGGATAAAATTACATATTATTTACATGGCCTTAAAAAAAGACGCCACTCTATTTTAGTAGTGAAAAGCGTTTCTTATGAATGAAGAATTGCGGGTCCGGTATTTAATCCAGAAAAAATTACAGTTCTTATCTTTAGCACGACCAACACACAATTTAGGATTTAGGTTTCTACTTCAAATGCGGGAATTTGTAATGGTTCTAAATTAAATTCAACTGCAATTATCAGTTGAGTTAGCTTGAATCTCCGAATAGCTAATGCACAGTAATAATTCAATCGATTCATTTTATAGAAAAAAATTAATGAAAAAAATTTATCAAACAGGAATTTATTTTAAAATTACAAATAATAAAATCTATTTTTCTTTATTGCAAAATCAGAAATGAGTTGAATGAAACACAAGTAAAATTAAGACCGTGATCATCGTAGATCATTGCATTACTGTTTAGAAAAATAGTAAAGAAATAGAATGATTTTCAAAATGGAGAAAATTTAGAACACATTATATTTTTATAAAAATAAGGATAAATATTTATTACTTTTATCTTTAAATTTAAGAAAAAAATTTCTATAGGAATTCCACAAAAATAATGCAGATTGATTTAGAGCTATTGTGCTCAAAAATTTACTTTTAGTTAGAGAACACAGTAAAGCAAAAATCATATAAAATGTGGTTGGTCACAAATGCATTCTGAATGTATTAAAAAGTCAGAGACTGAAAGGTGTTAGAAAGGTAACTAAGAATGATCTTTTTTTACACAAAGACAAGTTTACAAATTGGTTACTTTATAGGAAATTCTTAAAGCAGTTGGTCAATACTGCAGCTAAAATAGACATCTCGCAACTACAACCTAGAAGTCAACCAATAACTCTATTTGAAGCTCCGTGCAACTGGAGCCAATTCCGATTTTGCAAGAATTTCAAATAATAGATTTTCACTCTCCAAACAAAACCAAGGAGGGGTCAGATCCGATGAACGGGGTATGTAAGAGAAGGGACCACCGGCACCCCTCTGAGATTCTCATCCAACCCTATTTTTCTGCAAAGTTATCGCTTGCTAATGTGTTCTGGGTCACCAGGTGAATTTAATTGAACAAAAATCATTCTTTCAATCATTTTTCAATAATTAATCATAAATGTAAAAAAAAAAATTCAAAATTATTGAAGGAATCTAACTTATTTCAGTTTCAGTGGATTTAGAGACAAATAAATAAATTAAATAAACTTTGTTTTAATGAAAAAATTATGCTTAAGTTTCTAAATTTTGTGATGCTGATAATTCTCATGTAAAATCATCTTTTCAAAAAATTTTATAGGCATATTGTTTAATTGCATTATATAAACATCTTAATTTAATGCATTTTTATTAGTTCTATGTAATTAGCAGATAAATTAATGTTAGCAATAGTGGTTGGGTTCTCCATAATTATTTATTTTAGAAGACTGTACTGACTTCAGAAATGCTTGTAAAAGAGGAAAATAAACATTTAATTGTAACTTTAATCAAACATTCAAATATCCTGCTGTTGCAAATGGAGTTTGCTATCGGAGAGGATAAAAAAATAGGAAACAAATAGAGTAACGTGTTTTTGCTGTTATTTTTTTCTTTTTTCCGAAATCTATATTGCAAGATAAAAGACCAAAAATAAACATCCATGGGTAGCATTTGTAACACCATCATTAATAATATGGTATTAAGATGAGGCACAGGTAAATTCCTTTTTTTAGACGAAGTGGTGATTAAAGGATTAAGATGAAAATATTTTTAGGAGAATTAGAATTTTTTTTGATATTCTTACATAAGAAACCTATTTGATGAAAATAAATGTACACACGATATAGAATGAAAGATCTTAAATCGATTTTTTTTTCGTTTAACATGTAGAGTGCCTTTGAAATATGACTCCATTGAATCTTCTAGTAAATGAAACATTAGAAGAAGAAAGCCTTTAAGCCCTTTTCACCTCTGAAAAAAAGTTGTCCTAATTACGACGGGTAATTTATTGTTTGTTCCCGAAATATATCAATATAGATTATTGTAATCTTTAATATATCTAAAACATGAATAAACAATACTTAATTTTATAATTATAAGTTGAAAATACATTAGACAAAAGAATGGAATATATTTCCTGTGTTTTCTGTAGTTCATGGAAATAAACAGAAATTTAATTCAAAACAATATTTTTGAAAATGTATGCCTAATATTTAATTGAGTTTTAATTTCAAAAAATGGTAGTTTTATATTTTTTTAATAATTATCATGTTTTATGTATAAATGTAAAGGATTTTGCAGAACTATTGAACATACTATGACTGAAGAATTTTAATTTAAATAAGTATTTTGGATAATTAATACCTAATGTTTAAGGGAATTTTAAATGGAAATTTCATGAAATGGTAATTTATTTAATATTACGTTTCATGTATCAAGTATCATGGATACTTACAAAAAAATTGAACAAGTAATTTAAGAACACCGGTATCTGTAAATTATATTACAGGTAAATGTTTATCCACTTTTATATATATACAAATTATTAATTTCTACTCCATAAAAAACTGAAATAACTTGACTAATGACGGTTTTGCATTTAGAACTGGTTATTCAATAAGCAAATTTTATAAATAATCAAATAAATTTTAGAAAGGAGTAAACAAACACTGCTCGACATTGAAAATGCAACACCAAGAAAAAATGGGCAGAAAATTATGCAAATTTTAGTTATGCAAACGATGTGAAATGCGCAGCTCTCCATCACATGTAGGATAAGATATCAGGGGGGAACCGGCAGAGTGGGCTGTTATTGCTACTTGAAAAATAATCGTTGAAAGTTTGTTCTTGTCGCCAAGGACACCTGTAATTGGAGAGAACTCCAAGCTATCGTCGACGGAGTCAGTTCCAGCAGACAGATGAGTTCAAGAGGAACATGGTGATCCTCGTAAGTTCATCTTACAAGGGCAGGTTGGTCCTTACTGCAAATCACAGCTGACAGATATCTGAATGCGTCCACAGTGCACCGGCTACAGCAAAGATGGTTGGAACAAAGAATTGATGAACGTTTTCGCGGTGCCGGTGAAGCCAGAGCATGGATCAACGGGAGGCGGTGGCGAACCCGCAAATCACGTCTATCGAAATCCTGCAACATATGCAAGACTTATATGCTGCAGAACCATTTGCAAGGAACGTTCCCGTATCGAGCAGAACCATTTGCCGTTGATTCGTTGCAAGAGGCGTGTTCCCATGGCATTCATTAAGAGGACTGCCTTTGACCCCACAGTATAGAACCAACCTCTGGAATGGTGTCGGATTAGAGCGATATGGACAATGGTTTAGTACAGGATCGTCTCCGATGAATCACGCTTCTGTTTCTTCAGTAATAGTCACCGATTACGAGTATGGTGCCAATGTGGAGACAGGTACAATACTGCAGCAGCTGTGAAACGGGCCACTGCGCGACAACACGGCATCATGGTTTGGGGCGCCATTTCGTATCACTCCATGTCACTTCTAGTTCGTATTCACGGCACTATAACAGCTCAACATTACGTGGCTGATTTTCTGTGGCCAGTGGCACTTTCCTACCTTCCGGGGATGTCCAGTGTCCTTTATCATCAAGATAATACCCTACCGCATATTGCATATCAAACATGTTTGGGATGTGAGTGGATGCTTTTTGTAGGCACTGCCTCTGCCTCCTTTAGAAGACGCCCTTCGGCAAATGGTTGACAGGCAATGGAGAGTCCTTCATCAGGAGGCCTTCCGTACTCTGATGGACTCTGTGCCTAGATATGTTGCTTCGTGTATCACTGTTCAAGGTGGTCCAAATACCTACAGACCTGATCCTGTGCTCATCCTGTATTATGCATATTATTTCAAAACACACATAATTTATTGTTTAATGATGTCCTCTCTCTGTTTGTCGAGTTTTGACAACTCCTTCTTGCGGCTGAATTTTCAAAGTCGGGCAATAGTTATGCATTATAATTATGGACATACATTAATATAATTTTTTTAATGAAATACATCCTTCATTTGATTGCAAAAGTAATTACTTTTATTAATTGAATTGAATGATTTTTGTGATAATTTAAAACATTCATATTACAAAAATTGCACAATTTGCATTATAGACGTTATTGTACAAAAGTATTAATAAAGATACTTTACAAAAATAATTTTTCTGAAATTTACACTCACCTGTTATTTTCAATTAGTTGTGTCTATGATAATACAGGGTGCGGTAAGCTATATTCCACGTTGCAATAGCACAAAACGTATTAATGATATTTATTAACCATAAGCCGCCCACCTTGTCTAGTGGTCAGAGTCCCTGAGTACGGATAGGGAGGTCCTGGGTTCGAATCCCGGTTTGGGCATGGATGTACTTTCTCTCTTTATCTAACCTGTCTTTGTCCTTTCCTTGTATGAATGAGGTGTGAATGGTTGCCTACCCTATAAACGGGTCCCTATGGCATGTGTGTACTGAAGAAGTCGGACTCCACACCTAAATAGGGTTCAGTTGAAAAAATGGAGCAGCGCACCCCATATTGCCAGCCTAGCTGGCACACGACAACAACAACAGCAACAACATTAACCATAAAATGGTTGCTTCTTTCGTAACAGTTGAGATCCTCTTTATTACGAATATGCCACTTTATTGCGATTTTGATGGTTTTAAAACATCCATGACATCAGATAAAGTTTCATCTGCGTCGCATCACATTGAAAGGGCGTTGTAAATTCTTCTTGTCAAGGAATTTGCTGCCTGCCTTCAAATCACATTCTTCGAGTAGTAGTAAAAACAAGGCGAAGTATATTATCAAATTTCTGCGAATAGTGTCGAAGTTCATTTTGTTAATAAATCTATTTTTTATTTAAAGAGCAAAGCATCGGTTTGAGAAGCCGTTTTCCATTGATTCAAGCCATTAACACACTGATAATTGAACAACAGAAAGGCAAAATGAAAAAGAAATGACAAAACATCCATTTTATGGTTAGTTTAAGTCGGCAAGGATGATTTAAATTTTTAAAAATTTCATTCATCAATAGAATTTTAGGTTAGGTTAGGTCATCACAAAAAAACTGTTTTGGAGCTTTATGCTCATTGGCTTATAGCTCGCATTGAGTAAGATTGAGTTTTTATTTGAATCCTAAACAAGATTGATGGATTGATGATTTTGAAATATTGATTAAAAATCGATACTATGAATCCAAAACGATGAAGATAAACAAGGCGTTTGATTGATAAATGATGGAGAAATTAACCAGTCTCGGGACACAAAAACGAAAAAAAAATTAGAGCCTATTGATTTGTTTCAAAAAAGAAATTGTTGGGTCAATTTTCTCTCGAGGACAAATCTAAGATCCAAGAGAAGGAAAGAGCTTCTATACTAAGTTTTTCTCTTAAAGAATTTCTTGCTTAATCATACCAAAGACATGAGAGCATTATGTCATCCATGATGTCTACTTCTCCACAAGAGCATTTATCGATTGAAGAAAGTCTGCATTTATGTAATTTAGCATTTTTCGGAAACGATCTCGTTCTAATTCTGGCTAGCCACACTTCTTCAAGGCATGAATTAATATAATTGCGGTAAATTTTCATGATAGAAGACATGTGAGAAAATTTAGAGGCATATTTACTTTTATTCCATTCGTTGTTATTATAACATATAAAAATGTTTCTTATATTATGTATAAGGTCTTCATGTGGTATCACACAAGTCTCGAAAAATACTTTTATAAAAGCCCGATTTTGCAAAAGCATCTCCTCTTTCATCCACAGCAACTTAATTTAAAGTCCTTTGTTCCAAAGTTTGTGGGTGGTCAGTATAGACACGTGGCATTAAATATACTCGTAAAAAATTACACAGGATCCTATCAAGACAACGCGTTAAAAACTCCAAATCGCTTCTCATTGAAAGGAGGCACCGGGAAAAGTGATTTAGCAGCACATCAGCATAGCTTTGTTCTGATGAAATCGTACTTCCCCTATTTCATCAAATCGTGGCCATAAATAACTTCTCATAATGGTTTTAAGTGATTTACGAAATTCTGTTCATTTTCCCTGAAAATCCATGGTCCACAATTCTTACTGATGAGATTGCGCATTCTACTGTGACACGTAGTGAATACAAATACCTCTTAGGAAGATCTTAGGGGTTGTCAGCAGCACACGTTCATATTTTGTTTGTTGGCAAATCCAGTAAAATGGAAATGAGCCTCATCACTGAAAAAGACTAGCGTGTCTTGAGAAGCCTCATCAACAAGGACTTCACTTGCATTTCTTGGAGCAATAAAGACACATTCTGAGAGTTCGTGTACATGACCAGCTTTTATGGATGAAAAGGAAGCTCATCGTGCAAAATTTGCCTCATGGAACGATCTTAAATTCCAAAAGCAGACGCATGTTTGCAAGCCGAATGCAACAGTGATGGCAAAAATGACACTCTTACTGCTTCGATGTTCTCTGGTATTCTAATTGGATGTGTGTTTCTACTTCATTATTTCTGCATCAAACATGTTTCTCTTGAATGTTTATCACCCATAAAAGAATAGATTTCCGATCCAGATCAGGTTCAAAAGATACAACACTGAAGCGATTTCGGAAAGTGCGCTGGATTGAAATAACCAAACTACCATTCGATAAATGCACGGTCTTCATCACTCCAACGCATGATGAAGACTGAACCACAATATGATCTTTATGATCTTTTCCCTTGAACTAGACCACTCTCACCTCATTATTTAAAACTTGTTATGTTATTGCAATTTGAAATGAGGAAGTTAGCTTGACGCACCCAGTAGTTTATTTTCTTTGAATTCAAAAGTTTTTCCGGTTGATTTCTTATCCATTTCTTTTTTATGTTGAAAAAAAATAGAATTTGACCATGAATATATTACAACAATAATTTAAAAATCTTTAATTTTTGTAATGTTATGTTTCGGATTAATATTTATTTACACAAAGAAAACAGTGAAAAAATAATAACTCTTTCTGTGATAGGAAAACTTAAAATACACAATATATTGAGAAACAGTGTGTGTGTTGGACATAAAATTCTTCTTTTAATTAACAAATAAAGGTTGCTTTATAATAAACGAGTATATGTTTAATTTAATTTTGTTTTCAAAAACAGATTTTTAAAATATGGAAATAGTATGAAAAATGTTATAAATATTATACCATTCTTTGGAGTTCGTGTAGGTTCAGAGACGATGTAACAATCTCTTAGAGATTGCAAGACTCTTATTCGTACTAAATTCAACTAAATACAAGAAATTCTAGCTGTAGAAATAACAGTTATACACACACAGATCCTCAGATACAGCTCCAATACAGCTCAGACAGACTATAGTTTCTATGCACTGAACTAGCATTCAAGACTGATCGGCTCCACTAACTCTTCTGTGACAGGCGACGGTATTTATAATCCAGTTGGCGTGAAAATCTACAAGTTTTGCCCAGTTTATGGAGAACTCAAGGCTATCTCGCTTAATATTGGTCCTAGAGCTTCGGTGGTGGATATTTCCACAAGTATCTATCTCTCGCCAAGTTGCCAAGAATCTTGGCAAAGATCGCTAAGTGTCCAAGAATCACGCCAAAAGTCACCTAATCATTAGAAATGCTATTTTTAACGTGGAATACGCCTAAATTGCGCAATGTTTGCCCAAAATCTGAGTATTTACGATCTGTCTGAGATATCTAAGGACAAACCCAAATAATATTTATAAATTTGTAACGATATCTTTCACTTCAGTATAAGCCGAGCTGGCAGCCGAATGGTTAGCGCTCTTGCCTTCGGTTCAACAGTTCGTGGGTTCAAATCCCACCTTGGGCATGGATGTTTGTAGTGGTTCGAAATCCACTTTAAACTGTTAGTCCCGGTCTAATTAGCCCTCGTGTGCAAAAAATGACCGTTGAGCGACAAACAAACCAACCAACCAACCAACAAACCATTCACTTCAGTATAGATAAAGAACGTTATTTTTTAAAATTAATTTTCAGTTTCTCCAATTTAACTGTTTTTAGCTGAAAATAATCATTGGACTTAACAGGATTTCTTAGATTTAACAGTATATATAATAGAACAGAATTAATATTTCCTTAAATCAAAAAAGTACTTTTTTCTTTATAATTTAAATACTTACAATTTTACACTGAACTCCCCATGTTTATTTTGTTCACAGTGGGAAACTTATATTTAGATCCAATTGACAAATGAGGGATTGTTTTGTACGCAGTGAAAAACCTTTTGTTGCTCCCAATCGACTAACAGGAGATGATTGTTGCATTTTGACATAATACTTGAATATCAGTCAAGACGTATGCATGAAAGTTAGACATTTTTGTCCCTGCTACATGTATGTATAACGCATTATAAGAAATAAATTCTTCATGAGAGAAAAATTTGGCATATAAATGTTATAGTATCCAGAAAATGTTAAGCAATCCGTTATGCAGAGTGAAAATTGCTGCACAAGCTGTTGAGTATTTTTTATAAAGATATACTTATTAATTTAATAAAATATTTTCACAAAAGCCTGGATGAAAAAAAAGTCATTTGGTAATATCTTATATTTTATACTATGTAAATCAGAAAATGCAATCTTATTATACTCCACCAAGAACAAAACAGCTTGAAATTTTTCTCCTTTTACCCTGAT
Organism: Latrodectus hesperus; assembly: GCA_037975125.1. Lineage (NCBI taxonomy): Eukaryota > Metazoa > Arthropoda > Arachnida > Araneae > Theridiidae > Latrodectus > Latrodectus hesperus. The sequence continues at coordinate 88,470 of JAJQOW010000460.1, read as the reverse complement.
GGGGTGACGCAGATTTTCTTCCATTACTCTTTTTTATGAGATATTTCTAGAAGAAACTTATAATTTACTATGGTGCACATCCTTAAAGGCTCTCATTTATTCTAATGTTCTACAGGCTCTTCAATTCACTAAATTGCTTTTTTGCTCTATTGGAGTAAGCTGAAGTGAACTGGTTTTTAAGTGCTTTGAAAAGATTTTTATAGTTACAGTCTAGAAACTTTTTACTCTTTTAATGGTTTTTTTTCTCTCCTCAGACTTCTAAAGTAGCAAGTTTGGTCTTATAGTATTTACAGGAATAATTTAAACAAAATGATAATCTTTTTTTAATTTATTTAAAGGAATAGAAAAACAATTACCATACTTAACACGAGTATTCGTTCGCTTTTAGTAAAAATGTATGCATCAAAATTTTTTTTTAAATCAAATTTAAATTTTCTTCATTTTTTATACATTGACGACGCAAAACTGAAAATATTCATGGGTATATATATATATATATATATATATATATATATAGAGAGAGAGAGAGAGAGAGAGATAAATAGATAGATAGATATAGATAGATAGGTATATATAGATATATATATATATATAGATAGATAGATATATAGATATATATATAGATATATATATATATATATATATATATATAGATAGATAGATAGATAGATAGATAGATAGATAGATAGATAGATAGATAGATAGATAGATAGATAGATAGATAGATAGATAAATAGATAAGATAGATAGATAGATAGATAGATAAATTTTTTATAAAATTAATCAAAAGCTAAAGAAGAATAAAGTGAAAATACGAAATAAAGTAAACAAATGGAATGTCTGTTTACTATATTTCGTATTCTCACTTTATTATTCTTTATTTGGCATTTTATTAATTTTTTAAGAAAAAATTACGATTAATTATATTTTACTAATTCTATTTAAGCTCCTTTCGCTCTGGATGTATTGTCAAACATATGATTTTTGTATTTATATATTCTTGTATTTTTTCAATTTATGCTTACGATATTTTTAATTTTGCGATATATATATTCACAATATTTTAAAGTGAAGCTGTATTACATAAAAAAATGCGATTTATAAAGGCGAAAGGATTTTCATTATTACTTGTGATTACCTATATAATTTGGAATGGCTTTTGTTCATCCAAATGAAGCTTATAACCATATTAATTTAAAACATTTTTTAATGATATCGAATTATATATTCAAAGTTCTATTTTGAAATTTTTTATCAAATATATTTTCATTTGAAATATAACGTTATTTTCTTTCTTTTGCGTGAATCTCATAGAAAGTTTTGAAGTGTGCTAAGACATTTTACATATAATTTAGCGTCTTAACTGAGAGTTTAACTCTAATCTACAATTGCGGTATTGTTATTTTAATAAATTAATTCCATTTGCTGGTTGTCATGGGACAATCTGATTCACCTTATTGCGTCATCTGTATTATATGACGCCCTGGTAGGAGCGCAAAAATGTATTTTTCTAATGGCGAGGAGATAATCGGTTCGATACCTACCTAACCGAAGGCAACGATATGAAACAGCCCATGCACATTAAGAGTTTTATCATATCTTCATTGATGTGCTGCAGCATAGAGGGTGATCCAAGTGTCACATGCGTGGGGTTCAAATTTTTCCTGTTTTTTACAGTTTTGGTAGCTGAAAGAACTTTCGGAAATGTACAACAACTACTAAAATTGAGTTCAATGTAATATTCCTTTAATGTTAGTTTAAGAAAATATTTTATCATTCAAATTCTAAGCAGTATTTTATATAATTTTTACATATTTTGCATAATAAAAGTAAGAATATATAATATGAATCGGCTATTATCAAAATTTTATTTCATTTATATTATAATGTTAGAATGATAAAAAACTTAACAGATTAATTCTCATAATCTTGGTTGTTTTTTCTAATAATAAAAGTAAATTAAGTAATAAAATTGTTCTAAATTAAAATTATTTTCTCTGAAGAAAATTTGGAAGTTTTAGGACAAATGTTTTTATTTATATTGTACATAAATATGTTTTTACTTATAATCATCCCTTTCATTTGTAGTTTGAAATCAGAAGCACACTTATTCAGTTAACGAATAACAAATTAGATATTTTTAAGCAGGTATAAACATTAATTTTTAAAATAAAATAAATTATATAGAGCAAATTTAATGAAATAAAAAGAGAATACAATATTTTCTCCTCGACGTTTTTCATACAAAAAATGTTCTTTCAGTTATGAAACAAACTGCAGAGACAAATATTTTCTAATTCTTTAGAAACGAGAAAAATTGATTAACTTTTGACATTTCCTCGCTTTCTCTCTGATGCAGAAGGAAATGGGTTGGCGAGCAGTTAGAAGATTTCCTTGAGAAATAAATGACTGCTACTTGCCCAATTTCGTTGTTAAACTAAACGTGAATGCTTTTCAAGTCTAGAGATCTGTGATTGATTGATTGATTGTGTATTATTAAATGATTGTTCATCCATCCATTTCACCTGACAAGCGAACATTTGTAAATTGAATTCGCATATTGTTTGGGTTCCCTCAATTAAAATTAACAATAAATACTGTGCTTTTTTTATTTTTATAAAATTATGAGGAAATGAATGCATAAAAAGGAAAGTATTTGGCTGATCTTCAGAATGTAATATAAATTCGATAAAGTTATCTTGCCATTCAAATGTTTATTTAATTCCAAAATGTTGTCAAATTACTTTTTACTTAACGATTATAAAAATCACAATCTGTATTCATTATTTTGACAAACTTCAACCTAATTATAAAAATATCCATCATTAAAATCAAAATTTTAATCTTAATTCAGTAGATTACATATATGGCGTTTTATTTTATTTACTAGAGAAAATAACTTTACACTAATTATAATTTTTGTAGAGAATTTGCTTATAATGAAAATATTCTATACTTTTAAAATTATGTGATGGAATCATTATATTATTTAAAAATGCTATAAAAAATGGATCGAATTAATAACTAAAAATTTGGAAATTAGAAGTGAATAAAACTTACTTTTACTTAACTTAAAAAAAATTGCAAATTTTTAATTTAAAATTCTGTTCATTAATTAAATTTTTAAAAATTTAAAGCACACTTGCCGTTTTCAACAAACATTAAAGTGGTTTTCTTATGTCTTTTTCATTTTGCGTTCTCTGCTATTCTATTGTCCATGTGTTAATGGCAGGTATCCATGGAAAGCGGCTTCTCAAAACGACGCTCTACTTTTTATATAAAAAATTCTTTTATTGACAAAATGAACTTGAACAAAATGCTAATCTCAGACATTCAATGGGGAACGTCTTTTCTGCCGCTCCAAAAATCCGATTTAAAAGCACGCAGCAAAGTTGGATTTACGATGCCGTCTTATTACCACATTACGTGGATGAAACGTTATATGACGTCATGGATACTTTAAACCTATGAGAATCGTAATATAGATCTCAGGATCTCAACTGTAACGAAAGAAATAACCACTTTATGGTTAAAAAGTATCAATTACGTAAAAATTGATTTGATAAATTGTCCACTAAATGTTGAAAATAAACCTTAATAATGACCAATTTTGATTTAAATATATTTTGCACCAATATCTGCCACAATCATGTCTTAAAAGATTAGATCAATGGGGAAAAATATTCCTTAACACAGTATGTAAAAAATGAAAAGTATTATAAATAATTGAACAATGGTAATTAATGAATTTAAATGTGTGTTTAATTTGTTATTGAGATATAAATCTTAGATTCAAAAAATAAAATTAAAACTTTCAGCAAAATATTCTAATTAATTGTCGATTAAAACTGATTTTTATAAGATATTATATGCAAATAATTTAAAGAGTGTCATCCTTTTCACCTTTTCATAAATTATATTTTTATTCATAATTATTAAGTTGTTAAAATATTTTTTATATTGAAGAAAAGTGAAAAGAATTCCTGAAGGTAAGAAACACGTAAAACGTATTCAATAAAATATTTTACTGATATATATATATATATATATATATATATATATATATATATATATATATATATATATATATATATATATATATATATATATATATATATATATATATATATATATATATATATATAAACTCGAAATTTTATATTTGTCAACTAATATAATTCTTAATAAAAATTCTTCTTATTTCTCTGACGAAATGAGAAGGTCAATTTCTTAAAGACTGAGCATCGGGTCTTCACAAAATAATTTTAAAAACTGTCTCTTTCTTGTCGTTGCATTTATGATGTGTTAAAAAATATTTGTGCAACTATATTCAAAACTTAGACTCTTCAAAAACATTACAAAAAGAAGTAAAATTAGAATAGTTTAACAAATTTAAAACATAATATGAACAACAAAAATACACAACATAATTTATTTTATTTATAAGTTTTTAAATAGATTTTCCTTTTTCTAATAAAATAGCATTCTACTTCAAACAAGGCTTTGCAAAATTTTAAATAAAACTTGAAAGATTTCTGTGGAGAAATATTTTAATTTCAATCCCAATCACTCAACGAAGGAAAGTTCTCAAAATTGTTTTCTTTCCATTTAAGCAATATTAGGTTCCACTTAAGCAGTATTAGGCACCGGATGTTTTTTCACTTATATTTTAATTTACATTTACCTTACTGATATTTCATTTTACTACTTTAGATATCTTCAACAATATAATGAACTCTCGAATATTATTGTTCTTAAATAATCTGAGAAAGAAATACCATTTTTATATTTGCATTTATTCTACTAAAGATTTTATATTTCACTAGTTCTCTTTAGTGGGATGTATATTTGAAATTTCTCCTTGGTTCTGTTATTGATTGCTTATAAATTGAAAAATTAAAGGCAAATAAATTGTTATATTGTGTGTATATTAGAGTAGGTTTTGATTATTATAAGAAGTGGCATTTAACTGTGTTTTCCAGATTAGAAATAAATTAGAAATTAAAATTATAAATAAAAAATAATTTTGATGAGTAATATATTCATTGTAATTACCCCGTTATGAAACGCTGTTTTATATGAATAATTATATACATAAACTGATAAAACACTACAGAATTTTGGTTAATATTCTGCTTTTAATTTTAATTAATCTTAGTAAAAGACATCATGTTAATATAATTTTGAAAAAAATAGCTTTAATTAAGCCGGCATCTGTTAGTGTTAAATGTAAACTCTAAGAACTTGTAATGTTAATGAAGAATATCTAACTTGTGTATTATTTGGTTTTTTTAATATACAACCACACAATTTACTGAATAGTTAAGAAATCCAAATTTAAATAAAATAACATATTTCATTTTGTATATTTTATTTATAAAATATTAAAACACACAATTTATTTATAAAATTTATATGTATATTATAATAAAATTTGATTCCTTAACACAGTATGTAAAAAATGAAAAGTATTATAAATAATTGAACAATGGTAATTAATGAATTTAAATGTGTGTTTAATTTGTTATTGAGATATAAATCTTAGATTCAAAAAATAAAATTAAAACTTTCAGCAAAATATTCTAATTAATTGTCGATTAAAACTGATTTTTATAAGATATTATATGCAAATAATTTAAAGAGTGTCATCCTTTTCACCTTTTCATAAATTATATTTTTATTCATAATTATTAAGTTGTTAAAATATTTTTTATATTGAAGAAAAGTGAAAAGAATTCCTGAAGGTAAGAAACACGTAAAACGTATTCAATAAAATATTTTACTGATATATATATATATATATATATATATATATATATATATATATATATATATATATATATATATATATATATATAAACTCGAAATTTTATATTTGTCAACTAATATAATTCTTAATAAAAATTCTTCTTATTTCTCTGACGAAATGAGAAGGTCAATTTCTTAAAGACTGAGCATCGGGTCTTCACAAAATAATTTTAAAAACTGTCTCTTTCTTGTCGTTGCATTTATGATGTGTTAAAAAATATTTGTGCAACTATATTCAAAACTTAGACTCTTCAAAAACATTACAAAAAGAAGTAAAATTAGAATAGTTTAACAAATTTAAAACATAATATGAACAACAAAAATACACAACATAATTTATTTTATTTATAAGTTTTTAAATAGATTTTCCTTTTTCTAATAAAATAGCATTCTACTTCAAACAAGGCTTTGCAAAATTTTAAATAAAACTTGAAAGATTTCTGTGGAGAAATATTTTAATTTCAATCCCAATCACTCAACGAAGGAAAGTTCTCAAAATTGTTTTCTTTCCATTTAAGCAATATTAGGTTCCACTTAAGCAGTATTAGGCACCGGATGTTTTTTCACTTATATTTTAATTTACATTTACCTTACTGATATTTCATTTTACTACTTTAGATATCTTCAACAATATAATGAACTCTCGAATATTATTGTTCTTAAATAATCTGAGAAAGAAATACCATTTTTATATTTGCATTTATTCTACTAAAGATTTTATATTTCACTAGTTCTCTTTAGTGGGATGTATATTTGAAATTTCTCCTTGGTTCTGTTATTGATTGCTTATAAATTGAAAAATTAAAGGCAAATAAATTGTTATATTGTGTGTATATTAGAGTAGGTTTTGATTATTATAAGAAGTGGCATTTAACTGTGTTTTCCAGATTAGAAATAAATTAGAAATTAAAATTATAAATAAAAAATAATTTTGATGAGTAATATATTCATTGTAATTACCCCGTTATGAAACGCTGTTTTATATGAATAATTATATACATAAACTGATAAAACACTACAGAATTTTGGTTAATATTCTGCTTTTAATTTTAATTAATCTTAGTAAAAGACATCATGTTAATATAATTTTGAAAAAAATAGCTTTAATTAAGCCGGCATCTGTTAGTGTTAAATGTAAACTCTAAGAACTTGTAATGTTAATGAAGAATATCTAACTTGTGTATTATTTGGTTTTTTTAATATACAACCACACAATTTACTGAATAGTTAAGAAATCCAAATTTAAATAAAATAACATATTTCATTTTGTATATTTTATTTATAAAATATTAAAACACACAATTTATTTATAAAATTTATATGTATATTATAATAAAATTTGTGTATATTTTACTCTCTAATAAAATATTTAAATATATTTTATTTATAAAATTATTTCTTTAACGAAATTTATTTAAAGAAATGATTCTAATAAAATTAAACTATAAATTATATATACCCACGCTAATTTAAATTGTAGTCAAAATGTTTAAATTCGCAGCAAAACTATAGTATTCCATTAATAAAATTTATTATTCCTATATTAGCAAAATTTCAAATTATGTATAGCTTAAAAATAAAAATAAATGCAATCAATTAACCTGCTGTCATTTAAAATGCATTTTGGAATGTTTTATATAAATGTAACTGATCTCTGAAAAATTTATGACAAATAATGTGTTATCTCTTATTAAACAGAAACCAAAAAATGTTATTAAACTTATTCAGCACTAAAAATATTCATTTTCATTCAAAATGTAAAAAAAATTTTATAAAAATATTAATTTCTTATTTAATTACACATTAAAAATTTATATAAAATAAGTAATGAATATAGTGGAAGTTATGATTTCTCATGGAAGTTTACATCCTAAATATTTAAAATTCAATTTTTTAATACAAAACAATTTTGATAAAATTACATATTATAAATAGGTTATTACTTGTGTATGCTTGTTTCAATGAAAAATTTCAAAATTTAGTTACCGTTTGTTTGTTTGTTTTTTCTTTTATTGTGATTCAATATTTGTCTAAAATGCTATTGAATATTTAGTTGTATTAAATATCTTTCATAAAAGGTTAAAGAACCCATTATCTATATTTGTTAGTTTTCAAAATTAGAAAATTTTAATTTCATTTTAGTAAAATGGGGAACACAAAAACTACTAATCCGGAATTTTCATAGTCTTTCGTCTGTCAAATTTCTAAAGTAAAAAATGGAATTTAAATTTATAGTTTTCAAAAGCAAAGTTTATAAGCTACTTCTCTAATTAATATAATAATATCTCTAATTAATATACTTGTTAGAAGTCTTAACTTAAACTTTTAAATCTAAGTAGTTTACTTAAATAAAAATTTATTCATAAAAATTTTTAAGTATCACACACAAAAACAGACTGAAAATTAGTTATTAGTAATATGTATTTCAGATGTCATTTTATTCTAAAATTTAAGAAAAATACGAGATGATGATATTCTAATTTTAAAGTTAAAATGGTAACTGAAAACAAAATATGAAAATTAAACTTTTAAATTACCAGAAGCAAAATTTTAACTTTAATTGAAAGTTAAAAAATTGGAATGATAGGAATTTTATTTAACTATTTTTTTTAATCTTGTAAGTAGTTTAAATATGCTAACACATTCAAGGAAAATAGTAGAGATAAAATTTTTAAAAAAAATATGAAATTCTTGTTTTAAATGAAACATTATTTCCATGAAATTATTATCTGAAATAGACTATCGGCATATGAAACAATTTATAAGCTACTTTTGCTATATAAAGATATATAATTAAAAAAATAACGTAATCTGATATAAAAATATAATTTTTTTATTTATCGGTGTTTTCTTATATTTCAATTCAATATTTAAGACGTTTTTGGTGGCTTGATCACTGTGAATATTGTTGAGTGTATTTTATAATCATTTTTAAAAAGAGAAGAATCTGCTAAAAAAATTGTCGATATATTTTTTAAAAAAATTAATACAATCTTGTATATATGTTGTTCAGGTCACATTCAAGAACCTTGTTATCGCTTGCAGCAAATTAACTTTGTGTTTAAGTGGGAAATACACTTTTACTAAGAGAGTGGAGAAATGTAAAAAGTTTATAAAATTGGAAAGACATTTCATTCTTTAAATTCCATTAAATGTTTTTGACACGATTTATGATTGATGAGATTTTATTTTGACGAGGAACATCAATAACATTGTCAGTTTTATATCAAAAATGGAGAATGGAATTCATTCTTAAGTTTCGCTTTTGGGAAGGTATTGAATTTTTGATATTTTATTCTGACATGCCTCAGGTCCATCTTGTGTTTTGAACTATAAAATATGCGATTAGAAAGATACATTTCAATGAATATGAAAATTATTTTCATTGAATTTATCGCCTTTTAAATAAAAAGTGTTGATATTTATCTCTGTGTCCATAATTTACCACGTAATATATTATTCACATTTTTCGAAACTGTAATGTTTAATTGATATTCTTTAAAATTTAAGTTTTGCAATAATTTATATTAGATTCAATTACCAATTATTAAATAACTAGCAACAGTCTAACTTAAAAGAATTTATTTTATATGACTTACATTTAATGAAGGATTCATTTTTTTCTTTCCATATTCCTTATTTAACATTATGTGGCAACAGCAACGCTCCCGAGAAAAAAAACAATCAATGCATACTTGTGTTTCTGTAAATATTACTGGCTTTGAATGCATTATGATTTTGCTGTATACTAAGATATGAATTATTGTGCTTCCTACTTTAATATGAAAATATAGTGTTTTATATCTCTTATCATATGCAAATAAATTATTCTTTCATAATGAGGACTACAATGGAAACAACCTGAACACGCACGTCAACCATAACTACTTCTCCATAATCTTATTGTATATGAGCGATGATGATTTGACACCAAACTTAACAAGATTCTTTGTAATTTAGTGAAAAGCAAGCACCATTTTTTGAAGTGACCAAAGTTCTATATTGGTCTCTATGAGAGGGGATCTCATTAACTTAAGCAGAAATCGGTTAATGTTTGCAGGAATACTTTTTTATTAGCTGTATCGTATGAAAATAAAATTATTTAAATATTGAGAGAGAGATCTCAGATGCAATTCATAACCTAAAAAGCTTTCAAATCCGTCTTCATAATTTTTATTACTCTAACCAAGCTAGTCAGATTGCTTCAACCATCATTCAAGACATCCTTGCTATTGTTTTCTGGAATATGATCCAGACAACACCAATTCAACAGAAAATAGCACTTGATATCGATCCTGTTGATTTTTCTGAGACCAAAAATAAATAAAGCCTTCATGTCACAAAAATGAAATCGATAATATATATCAATAAACTAGTTCATACGATCCATCTCACACTTTTCATGATTCTTTTCATTCAGGAACACCATTTTTTTCAAAAAAAAGTTGCAAAATAATACTAAATATTCTTTTATAAGAAGGACAAAGTAAAACCATAAATAGTACCCCCTCAAGTCCTATTATGCTGCCTCATCGTGGTGAGGGTGGTGACACTGGGTGGAATGGGCGAAGTTCGTCTGGAGAGTTTTTCTCCTGGCAGGGTCACCCAAGGCCATTCCATTATACCCAGCTAAAGCATAAAGGCAAAGGAAAAAGTCAGACTTCTTCCCTCGGGCGTCCAAGGTCTTGCACCAACAGAAGCTGCTTTTTTCTCCATTTACCATGAATCGTTCACCCACAGTTTTGAATACTGCATCATCTGTCGCGCAAGATTATCTGAGACGCGTCCGGTGTTTAGGTAGAGGGCTTCGTTCGAGAAATCTGTTACAGTCTCCATTCAAGAAGAGAAAACTCAGGATCATTCAGTGTAATATAAATGGATTGTGCTCAAAGGCCATGCATGTCAAGCTTGATCAAATTAGAGATCTGGCAGATGAACACGGGGTCCAGATTATTGCAATACAAGAGGCAAAAGTGAAGACTTACTCTGTGCAAAAAATAAGTGGATTTGATGTTTATAGGATTGACCGTTCAGAAGGAGGTGGAGGAGGCTTGGCCTTCCTCATTAGAGACATTAATTACAAAAACATTCATTGTCAAACTAACAACCCCGACTTAGAAATTCAGGGCATAAAGCTTAACTGGGGGAATAGACCACTAACATCCTTAACTTATACCACCCTCCGAACCAAGAGCATTTATCCAATGATATTAATTGCATTACTGATGAACTGAGTATCATTCTTGGAGATCTGAATGCTAAGCATACCCTTTGGGGCTGTTCGGAAATTAATCAACGTGGATTGGATCTTCTAAATATTGTTGATGATAAAGTCCTTTTGTTTCTCAATGATGGAACTCCTACTCATTCATCCTTTAGTTATGATAACAAAGAAGCCCTTAATGTTTCTGTCGCTAGTCCAGATATCTACCCACGTTGCAACTGGAGTGTTCTCCAGGGAGTGGGAAGTGATCACCTCCCGATTCTGATAGAGGTTGATGTTCAACTCAAAAGGCATAAATCTAAACAGAATTTTTGGAATTTCAAAAGGGCTAACTGGGATAAATACAGAGACATAATTGATAAAAAATTAAATCAAGTACCCTTCTACGACAACCTTGAGGAAAACTGGCTTTTTCTCAAAGAAACAATGATTGATGCAGCTAAAAAGTCTATTCCAAGAGGTAACCTGAAAAAATTCAAACCTGATTTCATCCATCATTCTCAGCTCATTCAACCTCTAATTGACAAAAGAAACAATCGAGACTCACTGGTTCCTCGGTTCGAACCGAAATGAACAAAGTTAATGCTGAGATTAAAAGAACATACAATCTTATCAAACAAGAAAAATGAACTGAACTTTGTTCAAAATTAGACGCTCGGACTCCAGATACTAAGTTGTGGAATCTTGCAAGATCTTTCTGTAGAGATCATCCTCTTTCGGATGCAACCAACTCGATTGCAAATACAGAGTCCTTTGTCCCTTTGGAAGACAGTGATGCTGCTGATTTGCTTGGTGCTCATTTCCAGAAGGCTAGCCAGATAAAGTTCTGCAGGGAGGATAAGGCCACTGCCCGGAAGACCAGAAAACTGATTCATCGTTGTCGAAACGCTCTGCCAGGTGGTCCCATCTTCAAAGAATCCCATTTCAGAGTTAAATAATGCTCTCGAAGACTTTGACCCCTCGACGTCTCCCGGTCCTGATGGTATCTTTGGCTCGATGATTGTCAATCTTGGCAACGCTGCCAAAGAGCGTCTTTTAGATCTGTTCAATCAGTCTTGGAGCAGGGGCAGACTTCCTAAAGACTAGAAAAACGCTATTGTCTTGCCTATTCTCAAACCGGGTAGAGGAGCTGATTCTCCAGAGAATTACAGACCCATCTCACTCACATGCATCCCGTGTAAAATTATGGAGAGGATCATCTTGAACAGAATAAATTTTCATCTTACAGAAAAAAACCTGTTCCCTAGGGAACAATATGGTTTTCGAAAGGGCCATGGAACAATTGACCAAATTCTTTATTTTTACTAATATGTTAAAGATGCACAGAATAAAAAACCTACAAACTACACCATCGCGGCTTTCCTGGATCTGTGTGAGGCATTTGATACGGTCTGGTGCAACAAACTCATTGGTAAACTCTTTGATAAATTTGCTATACCAGGTAGAGCTCTACCTTGGATTTCTGACTTTCCAGGAGTTTTCAGCTAAGTCAAGGCGTACCACAGGGTTCTGTACTGAATCCACTCCTCTTTGCTCTTTTTATTGCAGGGATTGAGGAGGAGGTATCTCGGGGTTGTGAAATTGGTAATTTTGCGGATGACATTATGATCTGGCGTTCTGATAGCGATATAGAATTGATAGAAAATGAGTTAAATACCTCGTTGGAGAGAATTCTGAATTTTGCTAAAAATCACAAACTTGTCTTTAATCCATTGAAATCTGTTGCAGGTTTCTTTACAACTAACAAACGCCTTTACAATTATTAACCAAGGATCGTGCTTGACGGCCAACCGCTTGTAAATTAAAAACACCCGGAATATTTGGGATTTACACTTGACCCTGGACTAACCAGCAACAATCACATTGACCATCTAGTGAAAAAAGCAAGAAAGAGACTAAACGTCTTAAAATACATTTCCGGTATGGACTGGGGGATGGATGCGTCTACCCTCAGAACGACTTACACATCCCTCATTAGACCTTTATTGGAATATGGGTATCAGATCTTGCAAATAGCATCTGATACCATTTTAAAGAAACTAGAAAGGATCCAGCTTAGTGCTGCTCGAATCATTACAGGGTTACGTAATAGCTGCCCTAACAAGATTGTTCTTTATGAGGCTAATCTCCAACCACTGAGTCTGAGATGGACTTCCAATATATCAAGATATTTTAGTAAACTATTTAGCTTTGGAGACCAACATCGAACTCCTTCATATTTAAAAGATTGGAAAAACAATCAAAGACTCAAAAGTGACAGCTTCTTTACTAGAGCAGCCAAACAGAATCTCTTATTTCCTGAGGTTGAATCCTGCCTTTTGGGGCCCCGCCTAAGTCCACTAGAGGATCTTTCTAGAGTTTTCTTTCATGAAGAACTACTGTCCTTAAGTAGTAAAAAGATATGCATCCAGCACATCTAAAGCAATTGGCTTTGGAAACAATACTTAGTTCCCCATTAGGGGCAGTTCGGATATTCACTGATGGAAGTAAACAAGACAATGGTAACACAGGCAGTGGAATCGTGATTGTAACTCCCGACGGCGTTACAAAATTGAACAGGTGAAACCCAAACTTTTGTTCTGTCTTTAGATCGGAATTGATAGCCATTGATGAGGCCCAAAAATTTATGATCTCGATTAGCAGCATTTGCGACATCTGGATTCACTCAGACAGCAGGAACTCCATTCAATACCTAACCAGATGGAGATGCATTAATGACAGGCTTGGCATGGACATTGTAAACAAACTTAAGAGTTACTCTTCACATTATGACATTCATCTACAGTGGATTCTCTCCCATGTGGACCTCCACTTCAATGACTTGGCCGATGATTGGCTAAGGAGGGCTCTGCTGAAACAGCTGAAAATGGTGTACTATTTACGTTTAGTGAAATTTTCTCAAAGATCAAAGCCGATAACAGCAAGACTTGGAGGATCCCACCTACTCATGACTGGTACGAACAAAACCATCCTGGGGCTGCCCTGGAGCTGAAGGGCAATAGGAAATTGCAAACCACCATTACCAGGTTCATTACTGGACATACTCGCACCCTTACATTTATTCAGGGTCAGAAAGTGTTCCCTGTGTGCCTCAGGTGTAATTTCCACCAAGCTTCTCCGGACCATCTGCTCTCCTGTCTGGGTTTGGAGAAGAGAGATCTTTTTGAAAACCCTGCGCTGGTTTGGGACTTTCTCTGGGTGAACGATCTACTAGACTTGGTCTAGATTGTACTAGATCAAGTGGAATAAAGAACAACAACAACATAAATAGTGCATCACACAATGGTCAATGCGGTTATTGCCAACAGTAAGAAAACTAAATAAAAAAGTCACATGAATTGCCTGAAACATTATCCGCTTAAAACCAACTTCTTACATGCTAACTAATGCAACTTCCAGTGTTACACAATATTCCAATGTCACACAAAATAAAGATGTCAACGCATATATTATTCTTGTCAATATAGATATTCTAAACACCCTCGATTCCGTATGGTAGTCTGATTTCAAATAAGATCACCTTATTTTTACAAACTGCCCGCCTAATATTAATCACTTAATCTTCAGCTTCTTAACTTTTAGAAAAAGTTTAGTTAAATATGATTCAGGCTGATTGAAAAATGTAAATGTAATAGCAGAAATTTGCAGGCTTTTACCGAAGGGCTTATTTCATGGGACATTTTCTGCAATATATTTCTCAATCATGACAAGCCAACAATTTGTAAACTAGCTGTTTTAGCTGACGATGCCTTTACTATAATCAAGGCTTGTATTAAATGTATCAAGGCTCATAATAGCAGTGAAAGAAATGAAAGACAGACTATCCTTCAAAACAACCAGAAATCACATTAAAATAGTTGATATCCAGTGGCCAGAATTTCATGTGAAACCTTTCCTTCAACAACGTAACTTAAATCAATAGCACATTTACTGGGACACAATGGAGCTATTGGAAGACTCACACTCTTCGTAAAGCCTTCACTGACTATTTAATATTCAATCCATAATTAAATTGTTTTAATTCTGTCGGAGTATTATAAAAGATTTGACAGAAGTGAAGTTTCCTTTTTTCATATGGTAAAGAAGGTTCATCAGATCCATACATCATCGATTGCCCCATCACAGTCAATAGCCATATAAAAATTCCATTAAAAATCCCGTCTACCCAATTTCTTTAGTTTTGAATAAGCCAGAAACCCTCCTAACGTCACATAAGTAAATAGACAGGCGTACGTAGGTATGCAATCCTTATAGGAAGTGTTTTTGCCAGACAGTTGAGGATTGGGAGATGCTTTCCATGGAGCATACCCTTTCTCTTGGTACACTGTTGAATCACTGACAAAGCTTTGCTCGTCATCTGGGTCCTCCAACACCAACATTGAACTATCAATAATTGGAAAAAATTTGTCTGTTCGGACCAGAAAACTGTATATTTAAGAATTTGGAAACAAATCTCGTGAAACTATGAATTCTATATGTCAAGAAATTGCTCAAGTCAATGGATTATTTACTATGGTACGCAGCATATGAAACTGGCTTGATAGATAACTAAAGATATATCAAGAAACGAATCTAACAGATGGTAGCTATTTATACTATCTTATATCATCTTATCTCATCACCCACCTTTATTTATCTCTATTGTGCATTTTGTACATTCCAAGATTTGGATAATTCTGGCATTACAATGGGACACTCTACTTGTCAAGAATTGTTAACTCTAGGATCACACTTTTGGTTTTAAATACACATCTTCGTTATATTGTTGAATATACCTATTATATCTTTCAAAGTGCAGTTCAGGAAAATATCACCCTTCACTTCTATGGATTTGTGGATTCTCCACCAGGACTTTGACCACCAGTACCTTGACTTTAGACATTAGTGGAGTCCTTAACACTTCGGGTTGTAACAGAACTTATACGTTATCAAGTGAGTATAGCTCTTTACTTTGCTCTTGACTGTAATATTAATTATAATACCCATATGTGTGTAATACATTATTCAGAATTTTTTGCATGAAATAATTACAATGTTCTGCTTTTTTATCATCAAACTAACTCTTCCATGGTAAATACATATTTTTTTAAAAAAGTGGAAGTATTAAAATTCAATAATAAAATAATTTTGATATTTTCTATGTGTTGGAACTGCATTAATTTATGTAATAAAGAAACTATTATAAAATATAACTTCAATGTATCAAATTTCTTACATCATTTTTTCCTGATTAAAAGATACTTTATATGGGAATTAAAAATTATCTTCTCATACAGAAAAATAGCAAGCTGCTAAAAACTTAAATATGAGAAGAAATTATTCACGGTAAGAATAAAAATTAAGAACAATAATTTTTTTGCCTTACATAAATTATAAAGACTATTAATATTTATATTTTGTACGTATAAATCTTTATCCGCAACTAGATCAAAATTGGTATGTACAAAGTTGAGGTAAGCCTAAGTTTCCCCATCTGAGTGTATGCATCGATTCCATTCTCTTTTATTTGATTTATCAATATTTTGAGCTAACTTTTCTGGAAGCAAATGTTTTACCTTTAATCCCTTTTGGCGTATACAACCTTTGGGAGGAACGCTTCTGGCCGTCGAAATTCCCCCAGCTTCTTCTGGAAGATATATCTTCAGGAATATATTCGCGATAGCATTTTTCTGTCTTGGATGGGAATGACAGAAAGCAACGGACAGATCGATGTATTTGCTTTCAGAACCTCGGGAGAAGAATTGATGGGAATTCTTTTATGGATTTCATTTCTAGAGGGGGAAAATTTAACATCGCGGAAAGAAAGACAAAGTGGTTTTGGCAGGAAAGTATAAAGTTCGAAATTTAATTCCTTGATTTCAATCATTTTATGGGATTGATAATCACTTTAAGCAATTGATTTGAAAGTTCGTTTTCACAGAAATTAATTTTTCTGACAATGTTTCATTTCGGAGAAATATTCAATTCAGGTAATTAATTTTAAAACTGTATTTTCATACATAAATTCTAGTTGAAATACGCTAAGAAAAATTGTCGAGACTTATATTTGAAGTATCTAAGGCATAATAGATACTTCAAATATAAAATAAAATTCAGCGCTAAGGAAAAATAATGCTGAATAAATATATTTATACATTATCATATTGAAATATTGATAACCGAATAAACAATTTAATAATGTTTGTTTTATTGTTAAGTAAGAAGAACTTTGCATGAATATATTAAAAAGAATCCAGCGGATAAATTTTGTCTATTAATAATATGATTATGGAACAAAACTCAATCGATGTTTTTAATACAAATATAGCACAAAATTAGAACATTTTATTAAAATATTTTTCTGTAATTTAAAATTGGTTTAACTTGACCAATTAAAAGTATTTCTACTTTTTCAAACTTCTTTTTCCACTCAAAAATAAACTTCGAAAAGTCAACACCTCTTGGTAATTAAACCTTCACTTATATATTATTTATTGTTTTATAATCCCATTTGCTAATGAATTCTTATGAAAAAATTTTCATAACAGATTTTGCATATAAATTTTAAGATTGAACTTTATGTAGATGATGTAATTGATATGCAAAATATAATGTTGATCATATTCATTTATTTGGTAGTTTTGTGATAAACAAATTTGCTTTCTTTATAATTTATTACATATTGCAAGATATTAAATGGCGACATGCTAAGAATACAACACAAAAGATTTCTGAATCACAAAAGTTTCGCTACTCAATATCAAATACGTAAGAAAACAATAAAGTGTGCATTCCATGAAATCGTGTAGAAATATATTTAGGATGACAGTAATTTTCTTTATGAAGAGGAATTAATTGCAGCTATGGCTTAGACAGTGATTTTTGCTTAATTTTTTATTTATTAATATAATGAATAAATTTTTGAATTCCAAATGTGAGTTATTATAGTTTGCAAAATTAGAAAATTGTATATAAAATACACTTCAAAGCTTATTACAAATGAAATAAATATAATTTCGTTAAATTTTCGAAATTAAATTACTTAAGAGAAGAAAAATGTTTTCTCCTTTTTTGTATGTGTGATAATTATTAGAGATGTAAATGAATAGATATACCTTAAATTATTCAGAATTCTTAACTGAAATAAATAAAAATCAAATTCTGGCGTATTTTCAAAAGCAGAATAGTAATAAAGTTAAAATAAGTGAAAAAGTAATCGTGAAGTGTGTCTTATATTTTTCAATTAAAAGTAATAAAACCGTAAATAGTTTGTTTCATAATACATAATATTTTCTATAAAAGCAAACAACTGAAGCATGATTCTAGAAATTAACATTTTGTAATAATTTTAGGACTTTGTTTGAAAATCAATGACATGTATAAATATTTAAGCATTTTGCTTAGGGGTAAATTTTACATACAATGATTTCAGATTTTATATTTTGCAGTAAAGATATCTTCATTCAAAATATATTGCTCTTGTTTCTGAATCCTAGTTGGCATGACGAAATCAATCCAACACTGCGAGTCTTCCAGAAAAACAAAAAAAATCGATTTTAGTTTAAAATCGATGCAAATTAAAATGTGCCGAAGTGAAGCCTGATCAAGTTTTAAAAATTTTCTATACCTGCTCCGAAAAGAGAGACTTCGAGTGTCCATTGGCAAATCGGGAGAGACATGTCTCCTGGTTGCCCTCCAAAAATATTACATCACCAGGGCTCTTCCTAGAATACCAATGATGTTTAAGCGGAAGTTTTAGTAAGTCCCTATTCAATTTCTTTATCTCAGAGAAAAATTTCTCTGAAGTAAGGACACATAGCAGATTCAGAATATAAAAATACCTGATAAGAAAATCTTTAATTAAGTATTTTTCTGTTATACCCATTGTTTCGGTTTGCATTCGTTGTTGATTTATTGAATTTTTTAGCAAAGATAAGAACAAATCTGCTCATCAATCAAATAACTTATAGTTTAAAAATAAAATTTAATTAAAACTTGCATATTTTAATTTTAATTTGCATATATTACGCACCTACTTAATATAGTTTACAAAAGCAGCAATGGAAATCAAAAATAAATAAACTAAATTCCTATAATATTTAGTATTTCGTATGAAATTCTTTAATTTTATCTTTATTCCATTTTTAAATTTCTAACCTTTTTATGGCTTACAACACAGATTACACTTTTTATTCTTGAAATAGACTAGTACTAAGTATATAATTTATTACAATTAACAACAGAAATCTTAGTTGTTGTTTACATTATTATGTATCACACGGAAAAATTTTATTAACAACAAATAATTCATAAATTTTTAAATTTAAAGTAAAAGTTGAATTATTAGTGTAAGTTTATTTCCGAGCTCACAATTAAAATTAAAAATAATTCAAACCAAAATGTGCGTCACAACATTTAAATTGATTAAATCTTTATCACATTAAAGTATCGCATATTTTCAATATTATGCATCAAATAAAATTTTAGCAGCCGAAACATAAAGTGTTTAAGTAACTGCTTATTCAGCGCACAGAATAAAATACTAAATTTGATTCTTGGCTGTTAATTTTGTGTGCGTAAGACCCCTTAAAATTAGAGCTATTCGCTATACAATTCCCTTCCTGTGCTAAATGAGGCCATAAATCTATTCATCTTTTAATCTCCAGCTTAATTCCAAGAAGTAATATAAAATTGAATTAAGATACGATAAAACCCAGTCGATGCGACAAATCTGTCCAAACCGATATTCTTAACGAACCTTATAAAAGCTATAAGACGATGCTGTTTTCCATAAAACCCATTCTATATGAAGCTTCGTTTGATGCAGGACTTCATTAAAAGTTGAGTCCCATGAGTTAAGGAATGTATTTCAATAGCGATATAAATTCGTAAGCATTGCCAGTTTCGCCGTCTTTGTAATCCGTGAGAAAGGAAGATCAATTCACCCAGTCATCAATTATTGAAAATCCTTTGGAAAATCAGAAACATATTTTCTCATAATTTAGGTTACATGCCATATTATTCATATATACTTTGTAGTGAAACGGTAACTTAAGAAACAAGAAATTGAATTTCGTAGAGTAAATTTTGTGAAGATATTTATGTATCGGAACATAATTCCTAAAAGTCATTTTGCGTTTGTGTCCTTTTGCTAAAAATTATTATTTCTATGATATTTAAATCAAAATTAATATATCAAATTTGTATGTTAAAAATGTGCTCAAAAATATTTTAAATATCTTTTAAATGACTAGAAAATATAAATATTCTATATATAAGAATAATCTCAAATTTTTTTTACTTTAATAATTAGACTATTTGTCATTCCCTGAGTGAAATAAAATATCGCAACTGCTTATGCATAGAAACATAGAATAAAATAGCCTTTACTCAGTATGATTTTGAGTATGAGAAAAATAGTGTAATATGTGTTTTTTCACATTTTGTATTTCTTGATTATGAAAGCGAGAATTTAAGAAAAATATAATTAAGAAAAGTCCTTGCATTTGATGGTGTTTCCATATAACCAGAAGTACGATATTTCACTACGTTAATTATCACTACAGGAAATCGTTTTTCTTAAGAGAATCTGCCTCGGAAATTATACACGCAATTCCCACTGATGCTGCCCTAATTTACATTGATGGGAGTAAAGGTGAAGACTCTCGTTTAGGTAGTGGTGTTGTCATTAAATGGACAAATGGAATTGTCAAAATATGGAAAAGAAATCCTGACTTCAGTTCGGTTTTCAAGAGTGAGCTTATAGCCATCTAAGAGGGGCTAAGCGCTGTTTTGTCCTTTACAGATCTTAGGGATGTTTGATTTTTGACTGACAAACGTAGCGCCATCTAATATCTTTCAAACTGGCGAAGAGTTGGTGTTGAGGCCGGAATTGCAATTCTTAGCAAACTTAAGCAGGTCTCGTCACTTTGTGAAGTCCATCTTCAGTGGATTCTTTCACATGTTGACATATGGGGGAATGAGATGGCAGACGTTCTGGCGAAGGAGGGTTCTGAAGAACCATTACCAGCTACCAATTCCTTGACATATCATGAACTGTATTCCATTAGAAGAGATGCTGACAGTCAAATTTGGCTCATTCCCCCAAATCATCTCTGGTATCAAGCAGATTGTCCTGGAAGATCCCTTGGTTTTGATTGTGATAGATATGTTCAGACAACACTTTCTCGATTCTTCAGTGGACACCTGAAAGGAGAGAGACGTCTCAAGGTGCACCCGAATTTTTCTAACTGTCAAAATGAACCGGCATCACCGACACATATCCTTAACTGCTTGGGATTGTCTCTGGAGGACCTATATAGGTCTCCTACGCTTGTTTTCGACTTTCTGAAACTAAATGGAGTCATGGACCTCGTCTAGTATATTCTTAGACATGGAGATTAGAAAGAAGAGAAGAAGAAGAGAAATCGTTTTTTACTTCATTAAACTTCCCCTGTGTTCCTTAAGTCTGTTTTAGCAATAGATATAACTTAATAGCGCACAATTACATGGATAACTTATCAAGATTATTCAATTATAATATTAATACTTAAAATTCATTGGAAATTTATGGAACAGAAATAAATGTTTCCATCATAGTTTACATGATTTGCAATTTTATACAATTTTATCTATGTTAACTTTTTTACATACAGTATGTTACATCATGTTAAAAACAAGTCTGTACGTTTCAACTAAATATTTAAAATACTTTTTAATCTGCCGAATTTTTGTCGTATCATCGTCAATGTATTGATTAATTGATTGTCATGTGTCCATCGATTGATAGATCAATTGATTGATTGACTGATTGATTATCATATTTATGTATTGATTGAGCTTTTGATGAAGCAGAAAGTAATAAAAATCAAAAGTTGATCTTTCAATTCACTTTCTGTTTCAAATTATCAAAAACTTTTAGGAAAAATGTTGTAAATAGCATTTTTAGTAAATAATGGATATTAAAAATTATCAAGCACAACTTTTATATTCCTATCAAATTTATCGAAAAAATATTTGAAAAATCTCCCAAAATACACACTCTGATTCCTTTGCAGGTATGATGTAGTGAAAAATGTTGCTTATGACTTCAAAAAGTTATCCCGTTATTATAAATGTTTTTTTTTTAATTTTTATTTTTTAGTGTTTATGTAATTATTTCAATGCGAAGCAAATTGAGTGTCAAAATATTAGCATGTAATCCAAGCATCGGTTGCGAAAGAAAATTAGCGATATAAAAATAAAAATTAATCAAAATACCATTATTTAAAAAAGAGAGAAGCAGAGAAAAATGCACATATATGGAAAGCTTGCATGAATGTATATGCATGTAAATTATGAGTATAAAGAAATAAAAAAATGTATGCATATGTTCGGAAGTAATGTGATAACGTTCACAGTATTTCAAACTGAGTTACATTATCACACATAAGCAGTCATTTCACATTTTATTTTTGATATTTAATATTTGATGGGAATCTAATATGTTATTTTATTTTTCTTGATGTGAACCAAATCTAATTTGGTAAGATTTGGTATTTGATAAGAACCTTATTTTTTAAATTTGTTGTATGACCGGAAGAAACAAAATGTAATTTAAAAATTGATTACACTTTTTAGCTATTTGAGTACCATCAACCTATTTACCTGGAAATTTTGTTAAAAATAATATGTGGCTGAAATAACAAGAAAAATTGCATTCTCAGATACACATTAATTTCTTATATTGTGCTTTTACTAAATAATCACATATCTTTGATTCAGAGGAAATGGCTTATTAACTTAAAACTGTTAACGCATGCATTTGAAATAATGTAGAAAAAGGCACCGGTTAAAAAATTAGTTAATTTTTTTTTCGTGAGTAAGCGATTTAAGCAAAGCATTTTTCTTAAATAAATTCTCTCTTCTTCAATATTATATAAGACTTTCTTAAACAATTTCTTAAATATTTTACTATATAAATTAGTTTTTTATAAAAAAGAATTTTTTGCAGAGCTCATCAATTTTTTATCTAATATTTGTTTTTAATCGTATTTTACAGAAAAAAATCTTTTCTTATATTAAATATCTGAAACAAATTTGCATTATTCTGCACATTTTAATAATATTTTAGTAATAAATTTTATAAAACAGCTTGAGCATCTCTAAAGTAGTAATTTATAATGTATTTTATCAAGAAAAGTAGTTTAAATAAAATTTAATGCAAATTATATTTTTATGTAAATATTTTAATTACTCATTATTCATTAAATATTTATTTTTAGGAGAATTTTTTAATTAAATCTTTGTTCACATTTGGAAGAACTTTTCAAAAGAATGCGTAAAGCCTAACCAGGTTCATTAATTTAACATTAAACAGACTTCCACTGGTAAAAATATAACTCTTCTTAATAAGTAAACTACTAAACGCACAGATGATAATTTGCCAAATATTTGCGATTTGTTAAGCACATTGTCTCTCATTTTCCACGCCGTCTGTTGGCGCTGGGAGTTTTGTTGTATCACAAAACTTTCTTTGCCGCGCTACCTGCAGAGCCTCAATTAAGAGGCGGATCTGAAGTGATGCTTAACAAAACTTCCTATCTCCTCGGGATACGTAATTAGTGAGGATTTCCCAACTGTAACCGTAGCGACTTCCAGGACTTGACCAAGGAATTTGGTTCGAGGACTTAATGAACTGTAACTTAAACTGTTACTTCTAAAGTTTTGCAGCTAAATTCTCTGTTTTGGTGCAGAAACTCATTGCAATTCACTTTATCTTTTAGATGGCAGCTATAGGAAAAGTCTGTTAAATGAGGCGGAAATATGAATTTTATGGGGAAGCCTTCAATAATGGTGCGAGAGCTTTTAACCAGCGTTTTGAGCAATACTCGAGAGCACTTGAGATGAAACAAATATTAGGAAATAAGCGCGCGGTTTCCCAACTACTTATCACATTAAGTACTTCAGAGGCTGCAAATGTTTATCTTGGACTTAAAAATTTAGTTTTTCCCTCACAAATCGAAATATGCCTATTTAAAATATTTTCATACTGAAAAATTTGAGTACTTCAACATACTAAAATAATATATTTAATAAATTAGTTCTTGATTTACTTTCTATTTCAAGAAATACTTTCAGAAATACAATAAAACAATGAAATATTTTCAAATAAATTCAAAATTATATAAATTGCTTTCCACTTAAAAATAATGATTCTTCAATATTTTGACTGTTACAGAAAAACTAAAAATGCAAGTTATTTTTTAATTTCTTGTTAATTCCGTTTGGTAAAGAAATATATTTATAATGAGGATAACTATTTCTAACTGGTGACAGAAAAAAGATACAAATCTACTTCACATTATAATTAAACCGTATATCTTATTTCATGTTTTCCTTTTTGAAAACTCACGTCAACCCTACGAGAAATGTGTCGGGTACTCCGTAAAAAGCATGCGTAATATCGCGATTTCTTTTTTTTATAATTGAAAAATAAATTTTATTGCACTTCAAAAACATTTTTCTCTAAGAAAATTGAAAATTGTCTAAATTACCTATTATAAATCTACTTAAAAAGTACCGAAAACTATTATATTTTAATAAATAGCTTATTCTTTTTGTGATGAAATTCTTTATAAGCCTTGTATTAAATAGGGCCCTCTAAAGTAACACTGAATGCAATTAAATTTGAATATCACTTTATTTATTTTTATACATTTTTATGTTAGTTACTTAAATTCTATTACAATACAATAAAATTGTTTCGTCAATAGAAAATGCATAGATTTATGCTTAAATGTTATTTTGATAGAAAAAGTTTACTGTTACACAGAGTCGTCATGGAAACATTCAATTTTTTGCTGATCTTAAGATCTGCTCCATTCAGCGCTGCAAGGGGCGTCACTGGAGAGGAACATCCATGTCGGAACTAGGCTGCGAACCCGGGACCTATTGCTACGAAGTTACGGACGCTCCGCCATCATTCGGCCTAGTGTATGTATATTAATAAAAATGGAGATATTTATGAACAATTGGCCTTTGTATTTTGCTCTGGTGAGTCTTGCACACAACTAATGCTCCCATCCACTGCAAAGATGTGCTGGCAACAATATTTTTCTAGCCTGTTCAAATTGAGGCTATAAGTCAACTAGGGTCACCTAGTTATTGTCAAATCAAGACATTATGCCACGCACTGGATGAAAAGAAACTTAGTAGCGTTTTGTCTACTTGTTTCAAATGTTTCCCTTCATGTTGGGGACAAGATGTTGTCTAACGTGTCCATGTGCATATTAGAAGTCATCAACAGGTCAGTTAGAATAAATGGGCTAATCCTGAAACAAGAAATCATTATAGTACCGCCCAATCCCATTATAGTACCCAAATCATTATAGTACCGCCACTTAATTTCGAAAAAGGCACAATATGCTCCCGTAAACATAGTTTTCCAGGTTTATACATTCGCATCAGAATAGAGGATTATGCATTGTATTTCATCATCCCGCATATTGGACAACCTAAGGGTCAAAAGCATTTTATCGCGGGGACTTTTCTTAAAAGGGGAAGTATTTACGTGCTATAAGTGAAGTAACATGAAGACTACCAAACACTCACTTTGACAGAATGTATCGTTGTTCAACAATAGCTGTGATCGAACTTGTAATTTTTCTCTCTGAAGAGTACTGACCTCCTCATCAATTAGAGTATCAGCTCAAAATAGCAAACCCCAATCACTTGCGCTTCTACTACCCTTAAAAATACATTTATGGTATATTTGTTGCATTGCAAATGTTTCTGGTATTCTTGTGCGCAATCAGGCAATAGTATGATTATGAAACCATGTTCTATCACTTCTCTTAGGACAATCCTGCCGTTGGCCTGTACACAGAAATGAGCCTCTATAAAGATGCCTCTGCTTTCACACAACACACTTCAAGGTTCTCGATTCCTTAGATTCTGGAGCCTATCTCGAGATAATTTGTTCAGGTAGAACATCTTTCATACTCTGAAGTCCATTTCACGATCCCCATGACATTTTTGTTTCCCTATGACATCACTAACTGAAACCAGGGACTTTTCTAACTGATGAGAAATCACTGTCCCAATGTCCAAATTTAAGTGATTTTTTCAGACCTGTTCATGTTGAAGGAGCTTAGTTCTTTCCATTGATTTATCGAAATAGAAAACATGTTTAATGAACAAGTATTTTTTGCGTCACCGTACATAGCGTCAATGAGGTAATATAGCATGCTAAGGCCCCTTGCATAAAGAGATGAATTTTGGTTTTATATCTTAAAACAGAATATTGTTTCGTTGTAGAATAAAGAATTCCCGGACATATCGAAAAAATTCAGGAAAATATTTTTCCTACTGTTTTCTTATACTGATTTAGATATTTTTTTAAAAAAATGCATCAATTTAACAAAAAAATCTTAAAATGAATAACATTCAACTCTATTTTTGAAATATTTTTAACTAATATCATAATAATATTTATTTTAAAATCTGCAATACATCTGAGAAATATATTAAACGGCAGAAAAATTGTTAGTACAAACTCTCTATTACACATTACCTTAAAAACATCAGTTTGGAATATTTATCGATAGGAACATCTGTTAAATGCTCAGAACTTCGTATGTGCCACGAGTGTGTAATGCTTATTATCAATGCTAAATATTCAGAAAAGTTTTAGCAAATCAAAGTAATTCTATCAGTATTGTCTATTGATAGAATTACTCTGATTGGCTGCAAATGCTGTAAGAAGATGAAAATCGCACTGGTGTGCAAAAAGTAAGGACGAAGCGGTTTTTCTAGTGCAGCGTTGCTCAGCAGTGCTCCAAATTGATAAAAATCGTACCAGAACATCCTCCAGATGTAAGAATATGGAAAAAGTAAAAAAAAACACTGTCCAAAAAATTTCCAAATGATTAAAAAGGAACTTTATTGAAAAATGAGCATGGAGCAGAATGACAGAGACGGCCGAAACATCCATGTGACAGCTCTCTAGCAAGAAACATCCAGCTTTTAGTAGGGGATATGATTTCCCCAGACTGCTGTGCAGGATTGACATCGTCTGTCCATATTGAGTATGAGGTTGTCAATAAGTTTTTGAGGTACTGCTGCCCATTCTTCTTCTAGCGCCAATCGCAGCTCAGGAATCGTTACTAGTGGTTGGTGACGTGCCGCCAAGTGACTCCCTAAACAGTCACACAAGTATTTGATTGGATTTAGATCCGGGGAACTTGCCGGCTAATCTTGTGTTCAATATCCACATTTTCCAACAGCTCTTCAACAGCCTCTGTACGATGAGGTGGAACATTTTCGTCCATAAAGAGGAACTGGGGACCCATAGCACCTCTAAAAAGACGCACATAAGGAAGGAGAATATCATTACTATAACGGGAGCCGGTGACTGAACCTCCTTGGATGACATGAAGGTCAGTACGGGTACCAAGCATGATGCCTCCCCAAACAAGAACACCGCGACCTCGAAACCAGACCCTTTCGACAATGTTGGAGGGGTTATTGCGTGATTCCCGCTCTCTCCAGATGTGTATGTTTCCAGAATCGGTAGTCAGACTAAATCTGCTCTCGTCCGTAAAGAGTACTCGACACCATTGCGGATCCGTCCAGTTCTAGTGTTCCTGGCACCTCACAAAGCGCCTTCTCCGGTGGGTAGACATGAATGGTTCACAACGTACAGGTCTTCGTGCGAATAGGCCACCATTGTGCAACCTCCTGCCGACTGTAAGCCGTGATATCGGTTGTCCAGTCGTCGGTTGGAGGTGTCTCGCGATTTCTCCAGTCGTCTGCCGCCTGATCCTTCTTGCCTGTAGGACCCTATACCGGTCGTCGACTGCCGTGGTTGCTCGTGGACGACCACTGATGAGCCTTCGGACAGCTGTTCCTGTAGTTTGAAATGCTCTCCAGATTCGCGAAACGATGCTGTGAGCGATTCCAAACTCCGCAGCCACACTTGTCACACTTCGACCTTTGTCAATCTTCCCGATGATTCGACCTCGCGTAAGGTCATCTAGATGTCGTCTACGATATTTTATTTCATAGGATACGATATTTTATTTCACATTTTATTTCATAGAATTGAATGTTATTTTTGAATTCCTATTTATATATTTTACATATATTTGAATGAAAATATTTAATAATAATATGAAAAACAAATAGAATGTCACAATCCTTACCATTGTAAAACAATTAGTAACGTTTTTATTATATATTAAAGCAATTTTTATTCACAATAATGATAGTAACTGCGTCCTTATTACTCCGTCTGTTGTACTTTTTTCAAATTAACAAAAAACTAATAATTTTATTATAAAACATTTAGATCATTGATGACTTAATTCCTCAGTAATCACCAAGTGTCTCGAATTTTGAACCACAATCACTTGATGGAGCCACACCTGTGCTTGCACCCTCCTCTCCTCAACCAACAGAAAGACTTTGGACGTCCCAGATGAACATGGACACGTCCTGATGCCACGAAACTCCAGCAACCAGTGAGGGAAAATGTGCTCACCCTCCCAATCATGGTCAACGGCAAGTCATGTTTCACTTTGCTGATCTTAACGAAAATCAGCCTGAAGCTACTGAGCCGCTGGAGCTCTGCGTATATATGATATATACATAGCGCTGCAGGCGAAAACCGAACTGTACCTTTTGGCTAACGGGTTTGAAATATTCACTTATCGTCAAATGCATCGCCATTTTGATTCACAGTCAGGTGATGAGGTCACACCTGAGCTGTCACCTTCTCCACATTCTTCTTCTTCTTCTTCTTAGAATTGGGTTTGTATGGCATTGGGCATTTCTGCTTTTATCAGCATTTTGTACCATTAACTCCAAACCCAATGTTTCCTAGTTCCAGTTGCTCGGGTCACCCACTTTATTAATAAAGTCCGATAACCCTTTAATGGAGTCTAGGTGTAACTCTCTAGTATGGATGATGCCTAAAGAGGTTAATCTAGGGAGGGCAAGAGTCTCGCATTCATAAATGATATGCTCTGCCGTTTCCTCTTGCGTATGACATTTTTAGCAGATAGGTTCTTGCTGAAACAGTCCCATCTGGTCAGAGAGTCAGTCATACTAGGGATAGCTTCCTGACTTTTACCAGAAGATGGTTTGGAGGTCATTTCTACCTCAAGTGAAGGATTCATTACTGCCCCTTTACATGACTGCCTCTGAGTTCCCTTGTCTTTTTCAGCAAGGTCTACTTCAGAGGCATCACCTGCAGATGCAGTAAGGTTTGTTATTTCTTGTGTCTTTTCAGCCACAAGATAACAATTTATAAGCTCAGGTAATATGACAGTCCACCCAGCATCGCCTGAGATACTGTGCAAGGCAAATTACTCTAGAAGTTTGCCAGGCAACTAGAGGCTCCGTTAAGACACCAATACCGTGGTGCCAATTAGCCCTAGGCACGGATCGCATAACACCAGGGTTTACGGGAGCTGGTTCGTGGCCTCTGATTCTATATTCAAGGCTATCCTGTCATTCCGTTACAGGACGTTCGGTGATCCACCACCTACCGACGCGCCTGGTAGCAGCTCAGGCCCCAGGACCCTCTCCACATACACGCGTATGTACGATAAGAGGATATGCACTTTTATATCAGTGATAAGCGCTATATAATAAACTACCTATTGATATAAAAAAGACGATTTCTTTATAAAACCGATTCTCTCTCCCATGACTAATTTAAAATATCAATACATTTGCGTACAATTTGTTCCATATCTCTTTTTGATTAAAATCACAGACTTAAATCTTAAGTCATACATTCTAATATAAATTCGTTTCACTCTCTTTATTCCCCTTAAAAACAATATTTACAACATATAAAGCTTTCACGCTGACACATGATATATAAAAACACTGAAAAGAAATTACGTGTAAGCTATTTTAAGAATTTTTACAGTTTTCCTTTTAAATGCCATATATAGTAGACTCTTAAGTGTTTATAAGTTATATTTTTGCACCACTTAAGAGAATTTTTACGAAAGTAACTGTGTATATGCACATCTTACAACTGCAATCCATATAAAAGTGTTTGATTTTGTGCTTTAACTTTTTATAGAAATTGAAAAAACCAAAGTTCTCTTTAAAATATAGCCAATAAGATCAAATTACAAATTTATCAACAAAGCATAACAAATATCTACAAATATGAGAGAGGAGGAGTCTTTTTCTTTTAGCTCTTGTCCCTACAGCAGTAACTTTCCATTATAGAGCGTCACTGTTACTGCTTACAAACTCCCAAGTTAATTCCAGAACTTCTATGGAATTTAACACCCTTTGAAGTGTCGAAAAGACTAATTTTTCTCAATTTGAACCCCAGGAACTACACACTACTCTAGACAATCAATTAGTTGTGATTGGAGCGTAGTGTAGGAGCTATCAACAGGATTCTTGAAGGGCCAATAAGTCCTTCATGACAAATGTATCACTTCAAAATAAATTGGAATTTCCTGTGAGGGGCAAGGTGTATTCGGAGAATTTATTGTCTCTTCACCCTTTTTGATTTGAATCGGTGGAGTAGCCGGAGTCGAAGAATGACCTCAGAAGAAGGATCTAGAGACTACTGGAGTTCCAGTTAAAGCTTAGATATAAACAGCAGGCCCTCGTGGGGCTGGGAGATCTTCGACTTACATTTGGTTTCCCGAATACTGCTCCTGAAAGAGTCCCAGAGCGGACCGAGAAGAAGTAAAGTGAGCGTGGCTTTTAGATCCCGACCACGAATATTGACGTCAGACCTCGAACCTCATCCAATACTCTCTTGAGAGGGTCATAGACAATATAGAGGGACTTTCCGAGACTGTTTCCCTAGTGCGGAATTTAGGAGACTGTTTCTTAGTAACTGCGAGGAGTTTCCCTCAACCAAAAGTGCAGCAAAACGTTCCAGAATTCGGGGAATTCATCAATTTTCCTGGAGCCTACGTTTTATTTAAGTTCATTGTAAATTATCGTGTAAATTTGGGAATAAATATGTAGTCAAGGATATTGAATTACGTGAGCCTGATTCCTTAGCGGCTCTTGCCTACCTAGAGTTCAGCCTTCACATAGATTAACAAAATTGATTTCAGGTCTACATCAAAAGTACAATTTAGATGTAATCTGTGTTGTCACAATTCTTTTTAAGAAAAAGCTTAGGAGTTATAAGATTTTGAAATTACTATTTGACTAAAAACCAAACCAGAATCATTGACATTTCAGCCTAATTTATATTTAGTTTAGAATCATTAAAATTACAACTAGATATTTAATTTTCATTTACATACCATATAATACATGAACACTTAAACACTTTAATAAAAGAAATAAGTACTTACTTAGACTATTACATATAATGTTCATAAAATATACAATTAAATAAGCTCATTTAAAATACAACTATGCATTTTAACAATATATAGTTAATGAATAATTATAATTTGTAAAAAATAATAAAACACTTAAATAGTCAAGAAAAATGCAGCCCAAACATCAAAATAATAAACGCGTTGATGAAATACATAAATATATATATATATATAAGACTAATTTAAATTATAGAACTGTGATAATTTGTAAATTACCTCTATGCAAGTTAACAATTCTAATAATGTTTCATCAAGTTTTTCTTGACCACTGTTTACTAGATCTGAAAATAAATTTTGTCCATAGCACTTCAATATATCAAATGAACTTTCCAGCAGAACATTTCTCAGTGGACTTGATTCAATATGTATAGCCTGGAAATTATAGTGAAAATAATTTTATGAAAGAAAAAGAAATATTTTAATAAAAAATTGGACTATTAATTTTTGTATTTAAGAATCACTTATAAACAGTAATTTAAAAGCAACAATGTACCAAATTTACACTGAAAAATCCATCAATTCAAAACACTTTTAAATATATGGCAGTGAAAAACATTAATTCTAATTGTAATTAAAAACTTTAAATTTTTCAGATTAAAATCTTTTAGGACATTTTGTGATGTAAACAAAAGGGAAAGAAAATGTTAGGTTCATACTAATTTAATTAAAATTAAAGTACATAAATTTTAAATTAACTTACATTAGCAAAAAGTGGCCATGATAATTTTGCTTCTTTAAGATCTAAAAGACAGTAAATAGTTAGAGCAGATATAGCTTGAATTTTTAACTCTGTATCTTCTGAGCTTAAATTATGAATAATTAGATTATCTTTGATACTAGATAGAGTTCAGCCTTCCCAGACTGAGTACGCTACACTATCTATACCTTTTTTCTTACAGTTTCCTTCTTTCAAATCCCAAAAGTGCTGGAACCCTAGAGCGCCATACTTCTGCTTCCTCTTAAAACCAACATAAGTAAAAAAAAGGAAAAAATACCGAAAAGGCATGAACAGTAACTTTATTTAATTTCATGCATTTCCCTTATACGTTAATCCATTATGAGTGTTACCTACATTAAATTTTGAGAAGTCAAAAATTATCTTAATAGTGCTAAATTAATTTTAATGCATATATACATATTAATATGTATATATAATATATATTATCGACATAAATGTATATTGAAAAAAAAGTATACAATCATATATAGTATCATATAAGATAAAAAAAAATAGCATTTCATTCTTTATATATTTACTGTTTTGTTATAATATTCGGTTCCAAATTATAATTAATTCAGAAACGATGTTTTAAAAAGTTTTTTTTAAGATTCTTAGTTGCGGTGTTTTTAAATCTTTGTTCTAAAAAACAAAATAAAAAGTTAAATAGATAATTGCTTCGAAATGTTTAATTAGCTGTTTCGTGACTATAAAAGTATAAGGAAATCTATTTTTTTATTTTATGAGCAAGTGGTTAACAAAGCGAAGAATAATAAGTGAACATGAAATTCACTCAATGGAAGCATGTGATTGATCTGCACGCATTCCTTGTAAAAATTCTTAGCAAAACTGTTTTTTATAAAGCTTCCCAAACACACAAGTATTCTTTTTTAATCAATTATTTTTCAATTAGATAAGTATTAGCAAAATGAGATACATCCATTATACTCCTATTATAATGTTATAGATATTAACAAAAAACTTTAAACTTTTTAGCTCTTTCAAAATATATCTATGTTGTTTTAATTTTAATTCTAAATCAATAATGATTAACTCTTCTCTCTCCAAAAATATTTTAACTACTACACATCAGTATTGCATAAAATTGCATAGTTTATACTACACTTTCATTATTGTAATTTATGCATCCATGTATGGTTTTCAAATCATACATTTTATTAAATATAATTAATAATATATTAATTGATAAAATAGTAAATGAAGGAAAAATTTAAAATTCACAGAAACAAAATAAAGGTAGCCCCCTACGTTAAAAATTTAAGTGCGCAAAATCACTTTAGCATCCGTGAAACAAGCTCCACGTTATAGTATTCTTTTAATTTTAATTTCAACGGTAAATGCATTTGTGACATATTTCATTACACTAAATTCCGTTACTGAAAAACTTAAAATTGAAAATATTAAGAACCAAATGATTTTTAACTTATTTGCTTACAATATGGCTAGGCTAAAATATGGATTAACATACTTTGTTATTGTATGAATTTTTTTCTCTTATGTAAAAAATGTATGTTATAAGAAGCAAAAAAATTTTAAGCCTTCCAACGAAAAACAAAGACAATGGATAACTTGTTTAAAATTTTCCAGATTTTGAACAGAAGAAAAAGCACTTGTCATTTATTTTGTTAGATTACAGTTATTTCAAATTCTGAAGACAATCTATCAAATGGAATTCGAAAACAAGTGGTTTCTAGGATTTATGCTTTTCCAAGTCCACTGTTAATCTCAAACCAGGTAGAAAAGAAATGTTTTTGATAGGAACTGCTTTTAGCTGTAGATTTATTTTAGTGATTTATAAGCTGGGCCTCATTGTTCAAATTCATTCTGAGAATCCTTTTCCCTTGTGTGAAATGAAATATATTTTTCTTAAATCTTCTGATATACGCTGAATTATAAAATAGCTATTTTATTGATTTTTTTTATTATTTTGTAACTGGTTATTGCTGTATATGAGCAAGCATCTAAGACTTTCGATGAAATATATTTAATTATGTAACGGAAAATATATATTACTAAACTAAGAAACATCTTTCACACACACACAATTAATTTATTTTTATTAGCAAATTAAAACATTGCAAATTTGGGAAACTCGCCGGAAGCAATATGCCTCGGAGGAATTATTTAAATTCCTTTTTGTAAATCCAAATGTAGTATATCTGACATTTTATTTTTATATCATGAAATTCTTTATTTAATATAATAAATATATCTGAAAAGTGCAAATTTTGTAACAGAAAATTGGAGAAAAAAATTTAATATGTACAGTTAGTGGTTCAAAGTTAATTTTCTAAAATTTGAAACAAATTTGGTATATTAGTTATTGAATTTTAAAGCATTTGCATGAATATTTACAGATTGGAATATAATGTTAGAAATATTATTTGACCCATAATGTGGAAAAGTAATTGTTATTAAACTTAATAGGAAAAGTAATTGTTAAATTTACTCATAAAATTTTTGCAATGCAACTTTCTTCAATAATGTTACAGCATATCCTTTTATTTCCTCATTTCTTGTGCTATAATTTTTTTTCTTGGTAATTAATCAAGGTAAGGTTATTTATTATCTAATTAATTTGATTGAACAACAATAACTTCTAAGCAATTCAGTTATTTAATATCATCGTATTTTCTCAAAAATGTGTAAGTTCTTCTTGATATCTCGTTGATTAAATAATACAAATGCAAACAGTATTTATACCACTAGCACTTAAGAAAAAGAACAAACATTTAACCTCAGTCTTTCAAATCAACCAATATTTTTATTGCTAATATTTTGAAAAAAAAAAGACATTAAAATTAAAGAATTGGAAGTAGTTCAATGCAGTTGCAGTGAATACATATTAAGTAAAAAAGAGACATAATCCCTTTTTTAAACAACAAAGAGCTATATATTTTTACAAATATCAAAAAACATCTTAAAGACTTAATTATGAAAATTAATTATTTCAAAATTTTAGCAATAAAATTCAAGTGCAATAAAAATTAAATATGAAATTAATTTATTAATGAACAGTATAATTACATTTAATGATAAACTTCCGCCAAATTTTTTAAATTTTGTAAAAATTCAATTAAAAGTGTACGTAGGATTTTTGTCAGATGTTGGTTGTCGACTTTTGACGATGCACAAAGTACATAGGAAAACATAAAACGGAAATTTCCTCGGAATCCTCATTTTACTCAACAAAGCGTTGCATTTGGCAGCCGTAGATTTGTGGTTTTGCTTTTTAAAATATCTCTAGCTCGTTTTTTGATCCAATTGATAAAAAAATTGTCATAAGTATGTTACACTAATTTCACTGCATGACATCATCAAAATAATTATCGATTAGTCACATTTATCAACAGGTAAAAGTTTATTCCACTTTGTGTGTTGTTTATATTTAAAAAAAAGATGTCAACCAATTTTTTGTTCATTTTCAAACACATATTGTTTTATTCATTCCAAACTTTTAAAAAAGGTCTTCAATTAAAGAAACTTTTTATTCAATTTAAATCCTTTTATTTTAAATATCGGCATTCTAATTGTTATCACATTTATAAGTCTATGCATAATGTTTTGCTTTTAAAACTGACAAATTTGCTTAATTGTTTTCAGCTTTAACTATCATATGAATTTATTATTATGGTGCATAAAGTAAACATTAAATTCAACAAAAATCAATCAATAATCCCTATTAAAGAGAATTGAAAAATTTATTCAAGTTATAGAGTACTTCGTATCTGAATTTACTTATAATGTAGAAAAAATATTTTTAACTATATAATTTTATTTCAATATTTACGAATGAATTTTGATCCTGTATATGAAGTTCTCTAATTAGACTTTTCAAAACAAAAATATTCTAACTAATTTACCTTATGCTTTTATAAATCTTTACCGAACCTTTAAGAAAAAGCCCAAATGAATTCACCATTAATCAAATATTCCTTTGTAATAACCATTTTGAATAATAAAGATGGGTGAAAAAATAGCTTGTTTTAGTTGGATAATTTATCTTAAGGAAAGAGTTAAATATTCTTACAACTTCTTTTTGCTTATTCGTATTACAACTTCTAAATTGCTTTTTCTCTTAATTTTTAAAAATACCTGAAAATTTCTTATCTCTAAGGGACTTTTATTCTGAATATTTCATTAAAATTTCTTTGGTTAAATTCAAGATACATTTGCTTATATTTTTGTTGACATTTATGGTTTTTAAAGTTTCTTGTTTTTTATTTACTAAATTCCTTTAAGATTGTTTTATTATTTACTAAATAGTTTACACACAGATTGTACAATAATCCCGTGAGTATTATATAATCCAAGTAAGCACACATTCAGAGAACAGCTTAACTAAACTGTTGTGTAATTTAAAAAAGAAGTAGGCAAGAAATTCTAAAGCATAAAAGTTTTAAAATATTTAATCTAAAATATGGCAATCTCTCTTCCTCTTAAATTAAAGAATTTAACACATATTATACAAACATAAACTTGAATTAAATAAATTAGTATCCTAATTTTATTTGACAAACTTAATTTTAAGATAAAGTTATTGCATGATTCTTTATTATCTATTATCAACTGTAACGTTTTTAAAGCTTAAAATAAAATTTTCAAATTGTTGATATTTTGTGCCACCTTCCTTCAAATGAAAACGTAGAAAAAACCATTTGTTTATGTTAACATCGAAATAATTTTTAAATGGAGCAAAAAGCAGTCTTTTTATCTTCTTATATCGACAGGAAATGACTGACATGTTAATTAAGGCGTATTCCTTTCAGAGATGCCTCAATGATATTCTGAAGCCTAATGTTAATAAAATATTTTTAAGAAACATTATGTTGCACAGAAACTTTAAATTAGCACAGAAATTTATGTACATAATTGTTTAAATATATGTGTATTTAATGATAAATAAAACTATAAAACATGCAATAATTAGTTATGAACTATATAACATGCAATGTAATATAAAATAGTATTTCAAACCACTTTTTGAGTATATTTATTAATATATATTATAAGTTTTCAATGAAATTAAGAAGTTGTTTAAAGTTTGAAACTTTATATATATTTGACGATTATTTTAAAGAAACAATTTTTCATGAGAAATACCGGTATATATGAAATTCCGGCGGCTTTCAGATTTCGCGCGAATCGTGGAGCGCGCGCGATGGCGGCCGGAATCGGCGGTTCGCATCCGTGTTCATTCTCTGTGATTAGATAACGGTTGCTGGTAACAGACTACAAAGTTTACAGGTAAATTAAGCATCTGCGAACAGACGTGTGGATATCACTAATTAGTCGTTATCATGCCTTCGTCACGTAAGCAATATTATGCTATGAAGAAGAGAGTAGAGACAGAAGGAAAGTGGGATCCACAGAGAGCGGCAAGGAGTGCTGAAAACGTAAACAAACGGCCTCTTTCGCCTATTGACGAAGATGAACCATTGGATATTAGTGATCTTAAGCCATCTAAAGCTGCAAAAACATCTGAAAAGCTGGACACTGGTCAAATGGAAGGTAAGTCATTTCATATGTCTTCGCATAATGACCTTAAATCAAACGAGCACATTTATTTTCGAATTGACTCAACTTCATCCAACAAGGAGTCAAGAAAAATTTCTCAAAGAACTTTAATTAATTATGAAATTTCATATTCACGGGAAATTTTTGGCAGTGACCTACCCGTTTTTTATGAAGGAAGTAACTTTGAGTCTAAAATCAGGCAAACTCGTTCACCTTCTCCGAATTACTCATCTAGCTATAGAGTTGAAAAATACTTTACTTAAGAAAATTTACCAAATAGAGGAATTGGATTATTGCAATATAAAACTAGTTCTATTTATTTAGATGAATGTTTAAAAGATAAAGATTGGGTAATTCGGAGCAATTAGAAGATTATTTTCAGTCATATAATAGTTTCAGAATTGTAATTTAGTCTTTGCCTGATAATATTGATAGTATAACTGATTATGCCATGTGCAATACATTGTATAGCCATATCACAGAACCTTTCGTTTTCATTTCTGAATATTCAAAAGAAGGCATTTTGCACTGGCATATGATATGGCTTACTCATAAACGAACAGATAAAGCCAAACGTTTATTACAGAAATATTTAGAACCTATTTCTGATTCTTTTAGTATTAGTGTACAGCAAACTAGAAGTTTTAAGCATTTGTTAAAATATTTTAAAATATCCATTACTTGTTGGTGTTGCACATAGCTTATCTTTAGAAAAATGTGTTTTAAATTTGTTATCACATGATGTTATTTACTCAAAACCGGAATTGTTATCTAGTAACCAGGTTGTTAATAATATCTTATCAGCAATGAAAAGATGTAATATATTCAATTCCTAGCAACTTCTACATAAATGCCCTGATATTATGATTAATGCTTGCACAAACTTAACTTAGAATCTATCGTTAATATTTGTAAATTATTTTTACTACAACCTGGAAATGCGTTTTCTATATTTCGAAGAGCAGTCGGAGAATGGTCAGGTCACAACCTCTTTAGAATTTGGTTTTTCCTTGAGCACCAAGGCATTTAACCTGGCAATTTTATTCTTGACTGCTGGAATGTCTTATTTAGGACTATCGATAAACATAATGTACTCTGTTTGCAATTTGGGTCAAATTCTGGAAAAACTACATTTTACAGACCTCTCTTATAATTATTTAATTATGGAGAAATTGTGTCAGGAGGTCATTTTATGTTTCAAAATTGTAATAATAAGGAAATTTTAATTTGAGAAGAACTGTTAATTGACCCTGATTTTGTTGAAATTTATAAACGTGGCATGAAAACTCAAGTACATGTTAAATTTAAAGCACCACAAAACCTTGTACAGAAGCACCTATTTTAATTACTACCAATAAAGATGTTTGGCATTACTGTTCCAATGATAAAGGTCCACTTAGAAATAGAATGCTTATTTATTTTTTGAAACTCCTGATGAATGTATTAAGACTCGTCCATTTAGCTTGTGTTCCAGGGTATTCAGAAATTATCAAACATTGATTAGAAGTTTTAGCGAGTACCTTTGCAGCTGTGAGCAAGACGATATATCAAGGATTGAACATAATAGGACAGGCCCAGGCAACAGCAACAGTTCAGGGAGCGAACAGTTTCATACAATCAGCGCTCAATGGCTAGTATAACAGCGTAACCTTACTTAGCAGGTAATTATCAGTTCGGACTTACTTAATGCATTGAACTTTACCTAATTTGCATACACTTAGTATTCCTTTATTTACTTTTAGGTTCAACAATGAACGACGACACAGCGGCATGTTTGGCGAGAGATGCTCAAGCTCCAATCACAACAGGAATTGCAAGTCAACGATAGCACCATAATTGACCACGGCTGGTACCAACCCAGAGATACATCCGGAGATAGGCCTGGAGGATGTACCGATGACATCATTGGAATTTATCGATGACTTGGATCTAGACAATCTTCTTAATTCGGAGGATGAATTCCCAACTTATATAGACTAAGCTGACATAGACTTGATCCTTACAGATGTGATAGAATTAAAGCATATTTACTGAATTTTCGTTCTTTCTGCGACACCAGTGTTTGCGATAATTTCGAAGAAGTTCATGACGTCTACAAAAAATTTGTATATATATGGTGTCACAAAAGGTCATGTCCAAACAGCACGCTTAGTTGTGTCAGGTCGTGAGGAGTCAAAATTACTGGGAAACAGGGAATCGGAAATGTGATCGTTACTACTACTTAAATGAAATGTAATAAACTGATTAAAAACACTTTTTTGAAACAAAAAATTACCTAATACAAATTAAACTCATAGCAAATGCTCAAAATTTGCTGTATCAGCTGCATTATATGTTCAAATTGCCATGTCATGGAATCACGAACTCGCTCGAATTGCCAGGAATATCCCTGACAAGCGTCACCGCTTCTATAATACATGCCATGAAGTCCATCTTCGAAGAAAGAAGTGTGTCGAACTCCACACATTTAAGGTATTCAAAGAAGTAAAAAATCAAGATGCTTAGGTCTGGAGATCGCGGTGGTCAGGACACAGGGACACGTTTTACAATCCAGTAATTTGAGTGCGTCAAATCCAGGAACTGACGTACATTACAGTAGAAATGTGAGGGAGTCCCATCGTGCTGGAACCACTTGTCGAGGAGTGTCATTGCGGAACCATCCACTATTAACGAAATCAATACTTCTTCCACAAAATTGCACACGGAATTCCGTTAAGGTGTTCAGGCATTATGTATGGATCAATCAGCCTGACACCAATAATTTCAGACCAAATGAAATAGCTGAAACGTTGTTGGTGACTATGCAGCCATGGGGCAGGAGGATTCACACTTGACCTGCATCTATGTACTGGTTCATCCTTTACCGGTAGCGTCCGCTCTTCAACAGATCCAACGGCTAATGCTTGCTCTTTCCTGCGCTTATCGCTTACTAGCTGACCACTGACCACACATATATTGCGTTGATTAAGGGCATTTCCCCAGTAACAAGATAGATTCAACACTGAAAAATATCCGTGATGTAAATTATGGGTCTTCGAAAACTTCCATGTTGCTATGTACATGTCTTTTGTCTGTAAATGCTAATGTGCGAATGCCCCGTTTTTGGGATATTCTGTATCTTTTAGCGTCTGCATCCGTTGTATGTTATACGGATGTTGGTGGCCTTCCTGCAGTATTCACGTAATAAATATCAACACCTAAGTTGTGTTTCATGACGTGGATACTTGTACTCAGATTCCGTCTAAATGTGTGTAATATGGGGTTTTTGAAGTCTGCTGCCCATGTTGTAAAATGCCAGTCAAAGTAGCTGCTGATTCTGAATGATCCAGCCTCCTGAAATCTGTGATATAATAGTCCGCGCAACATAAGATCGCGTACATGTTAGTTCATGAATCGTTGTCGATACAAGCGTCCATCGCCACTCACAGCTCCATACCCATAATGCATGTCTGTCAATTCTGCATTGTTGTACTAGTTCATCCTTTATTGAAATATTCTCATTTTCACTGATTTGAATTTCTTCTACTACCGCTTCGAATTAGAGTCACGTTTTCTACCTACCCTTTTTTTGTAATTTTGATTAATCATGACCTGCCACAATCATAAGTGTCGTTTTGACATGAACCTTTGTGGTACACTGTATTTATCTTAGTAAAATATATAAATAATAATATCCTTATTATTTAGATACATATATGCTGAAGTAAATATTTCATCATTTTATATATATATATATATATATATATATATATATATATATATATATATATATATATATATATATATATATATATATATATATATATATATATATATATATATATATATATATATATATATATATATATGTAAATTGCATACATTTTATTTACGTATTTTTCATATTCAAATTTCATCATTCAAAATAATTCTATATATGTTGTTAGTTATTTGCTAAAGTAATGCTTTAAATTTTGGATTAAGGATATAAATTTAAGTATTAATTTAGATATTATTGAAACATTAAATTTACAATACTGGATTTCCAAAATACAGTGCTAAGAAAGACCAAAGATTCCACATTAAAATTTATTTTAGCAAATAATACGTTA
Source organism: Latrodectus hesperus (assembly GCA_037975125.1). Lineage (NCBI taxonomy): Eukaryota > Metazoa > Arthropoda > Arachnida > Araneae > Theridiidae > Latrodectus > Latrodectus hesperus. The sequence continues at coordinate 46,752 of JAJQOW010000460.1, read as the reverse complement.
TAAAAAGATGAAATGATTGAAATCACTACTCATTGTGGACTGTAGATGATCACAAACCCGTGGTTAGTGTAGCCTTCATTACTGAGGCTATAATCGCTGACACACATCTCGGTATAGAATCAAAAAATATTGGAGTGTTCATTTAGAGCATATTAAATCCATGTGGATTCATTACATTGCCAGTTGATTTGGTTATCAGCGGATGGAGTCTTTCTGGGTTTTTCCGTTGGGGATAGATCAAGAAAATACAATTTAAATTGATGGGTACAAATCTCTTGATTTGGCTGTGGTCATGGATTGTCTTGTTGCAATATAATTCTGGATGCTCAGTATACTACCAATGCGGTCTAGAGGAATGCGGGAATGAAATCCAATATCACCTTAAATCATGTTAAACCGTGCTGAATCAGTTTGGCGATGCATGGCGCAACAGTTCAGTGATCTGTCACTCCGATATTTCCATACTCAAATACGATCACGTGTTTTTGAAGATAGAAGCAAGGTTCCTCAGTAAAATTGGTGTGGCTCAATTCATTTGTTAGTGTTCTTCGTTATTTGAACCTCTGATGGCGCAAACACCTGTGGATTTGAGTAAAAAAGTAATAGACAGCTTGCGGACATTCACTCAGCAGCAGAAAACTGTTTCGAATACTATGAATGAAAAATAAATATTAAGTAATTGTTTGAATCCCTTGTGTTATGGTATCTGTTTTTGCTATGCGCACGCTATATGCATGTCTTCACGCGCTGTGATTAAGCGAGGTGGATGCGATGGCTCCCATGGGTTCACTGTTGCATCCAGCAGTTAGATTCGCATCACAGTTCCTTACCGTCACCCAATACAATCACGCTTTAATCTTAGGCAGTCCGCAAATTCGTAGATTATCGCATGAGACTTGTCTCGCGAGAATCGCATCAGACCAAATGACGTCATTGAGGTCTTAGTTACGTCAGAAAAGGGGTGGAGCGCGAGACGTTTCTAGATTTCAAGCAGGCTCGAAATATCTGGCAACTTTCCGCGAGACAGCGCTCTCATTGGTTTAAAATTCCATGACGTCAGATACAACGTTTTAGCTACGTCACACTAAGACATCGATGAGATCATATTTGTCTACTGTAAGACGGCGCTTCAATCGGATTATCTACCGAGTTTGCGGCCTGCCTTAAGTGTAATGCATAAGACTTTCATTCTTCATCGGTTTAGCCCAGAAGTTTGCTCGAAAGATTGTTTTCTTTTATTGATTGTTCTTAATAATAGATCTATTTTAGCTTTTAGGAATTTATCAAGGATACTAAATTAAAATTTTTATTTATTCTTAAATTTAAATAATATTTTCTAAATTTCACATTAAGCTCTGGATTTTAATATGTAAAAATTTCAAAACCTCTAACACAATTTTAGTAACAGTTTCAAAACATATATCAAAATTTTTCAATTGTAATTTGTTGTAACTAACAAAATAAAGTATTAAAAAAATTTAGTTTTATTTTCATACATTAAATACCATTTTATATTTCAATTGCAAATCAAATTATTATTTGAATATTTTTCGAATAATATAAATATTTTTAATCGGTTATTTAAAATAATTGGCTGAAAGACCGATGGATTTTTATTTTCTTATATTTCCTATTTACTGAATTTTTAATTTTGATCAAATAATAGCACCAAAAGCTCATGTTCAATTTATAATTTTTCTAAATATCTGTGTTATGTGCTTTCCTTTATAACTTGTATAGATAACTTTATAACTTTTCTTTATAACTTGTTTCTTTATAACTTGTTTTCTTAATAACTTTATAACTTGTATAGTAACTTGTATATTTTAATCTTTCTCTGAATATGTACTAATCGAATCGCTTTGAAATATATTTATTCCCTTATTTCTAAAAAAAGCACCTAATCTATTTATACTTAAAGTTATTTCCACCTTTCCTAAAGTAATTTTTATAACATAACTCTAAATTCCTTTCCAACTTAAATCATATTGATTCAATTTATAAATGTAATATATTTAATCAGAATCTCAAAGACACACTTTCAGAATTTAAATTTATATTGATTTTGATTAGTTCTTTTAAAAATTAAGCTTGCTTTTTGCAAGAATTTTGTTGAATAACTTAAAAAATATATAAATAAAATACCAGTATTATTTATGTGAAAAGTATACATTTGTAAGTTTCTGTAAGGTATATCATCAAAGAAAATACTTATACAGTATATTAAGATTCGATATCTAATAAACTAAAGTTACAATATATAATATTATATAAAGTAGAGAGTAAAATATATTTTGAAAATATTTATGTGGAAGGAATATTTTATGCATAAACTTTTGGGTTCTTATCTCTAGATATAATACATAAATTTATGAAGTTTATAGTTTTCACACAATTCACTGTATGCAGAATCACTATTATCTTTCTTGAATTTTTTCAGCATAGAGCTTATGCGGGTATATTGTATGATGATTATTAAATTTTTTAAGCATCTTTAAGCATAAGAATTTATTTTCTTATTATTTTAGATTGAAATTATATACAATTTTTCAATTTTATTATAAAGTTTATATATATATATATATATATATATATATATATATATATATATATATATATATATATATATATATATATATATATATATAATTATTTAATGATTTGCTTGCAATTTTTTCAGGGTAACTAAATTCATTTTAGTTTGTTTGCCTCTTCATAAACTCAAGAGACATATTTCAATAACTCAAATTAGGCAAAACATTTTTATATGAGAAATTATGATACCTAAGATACGTTATTACTTTTTTCTACCGAATTTATTTGATTTTCTTTACAATCATGAAAAACATATTTATAAGAAGAAAAGTTAAATGTAAATCAAATAGTTGTTCTTTTAAAGTTCATTAACTTGATATTTTGATAAATAATCTCATTAAAAATCATACTTATCTAAATGAATTCAATAAGTTGTATATGGGTAAATTATTTTGCAATTATATATTATAAAGCAAAACTTACTACATTACTTAATCTGATTTAATAGAGAAGCAGTAACTGGTGTATAATAGTTTTACAAATTTATATTGAAAGCTATGAGTGTCTTGCTAGAAATCTAAATATTTTAATATTTTTTTTACTTCAGCTACTAAAATATAGCAAGAACACTTTCAGTTTAATCTATGAATAGATCTGTATAACTAATTTCTCTTTGCAAATGAGAGACAAAGTTTAGTTGCTTTTGCTAAATTGTTATGAATTAGGAACAGAGATTTTTCCAAAGGCGGATTAGAGTATTTAATAATGAGGAAGACATTTAATAAAGTTATAAAGCTTTTCTTTATTCAAGTGGGGGAAAAACTGAAAATGTAAAAGCAGTTAATTTCATAAGCTAAATAAATAATATGTTTTTAACTTAATTAGATTCAGAATAATGAATTTTAATTTTTGCGAGATTTTAGAATACTCATTATTTGATGTATCAAAACTTTGATTTAGTGGCGAATTAAAATGTTAAAAATAATTATATCTGGTACATTCAACAACATCTACTGTATCATCATGGATTATGTATCATAAAGAATAAAGAGATAAAGATAAAAAACCAACTTCAGTTCTGTTTTAATTTGGTTGACGAAAATAACACATTTGTAATATACTTCAATGGAGTTGGCAATAGTATTTTTAACATCCATAATCAACGTTTTTTCTTTGAAAATAAACAATGAAGGCATGATATATTTTTTAAGAAAAAGATACGTTTTAAAGGCATCAACTCACACGTGCATCTTCTTAGAAATGTAAGATTATTCTGAAAGTAAAGAAACAAACAGAACACACATACAAAATATAAAATTTGCTTCAAATTTTGAGTTTAAAATTTATAATTTTTAAATATCACTAAGTGTTTTCAATCACACAAAAAACTCATTTTGTAAATGTTTGTATTAAATTTTTTTTGATGATGCATTTAAAAATGCTTAAGAATATATGTCATTATATAGTTGATAAAATGTTCCTTTTACTTTAGATTATTAGAAACAAATTATAATGCATTCGGATTATAATTGTTTCAGTTACAAAATATTGATATTGCTCTTAAAATATCTATCTCGCAATAAATATTTTTCTTCGAATATCAAAATTTTTAACTCTAAAACTTCATTTAGAAAATTTTGGATTCCTCTAATAAGAACATTTCACTATTGAGGATGTATTAAGTTATACTTCATTGCAAAAATTTACTTATCAACAAGTTTGTTTTGTTTTTGAAACAATTTATTAATGTTTTAATAAAAAATATTTTTGATAGAATATCCCAAAGAAGTTAACTTCAAAAATACAGTGATGTTAAAAAGTTTCATTAGCTCAAATACTTCATTTTTGAATCATACATTTCAAATATCATACATGCATTTCTCAAACTCATTCATAAGTAAAAAAAATATTTATATACCACTTCAATTTTTATATTGGCAAATGTGCACTGTTTTAATTCTTAACCAATTATTATTGTTTTTGCTAAAATATCTTAAGTATTTATAATTATACGCAGTCCAGTCACACTAATGTGGCCATCAAGTACTTTCGATGTTGACATTAAATGACCAATCACTGAAGGCAGGTGGCAGCACAGTGCCGTTGAGCGTTTATAAAGGGTATCCGAAGGCTTTGGAAAATATTGCAATCATTGGCGTGAAGTTGAAATGGAGTGAAATATCCGACATCCTAAAGCGCAGTATCATTGGCTTTTTGGCCAAGTGTCTAAGCAATTCCGAAACAGCTGAGTTTGAGAGCTATCGGCGTGCCAAAGTGATAAAAGTATACCGTGAATTAAAAAGTGGAACTGCTAAAATCAGCGAAGTGGAAATGGGGTGGTGCACCACGGGTCATCAATGACAGCGGTTGATGACGGCTGCGGAGAGGGCTACCACTTCGGGATATGCTACCACTGAGCAGCTCAGAGGAAGCAAGGGGCTGTTGTTGTTGCACCGGCATACTTCCCTGTACCTAGCCCTTAGATGGACTTTACCAGTTGGATAGAAGCAGCCGGATGGAGTGATTTTGAAGCAGGAAGCAAGCAGAAGATTCTTAAAATTTGACCTGCCACCCCCAGATGAGTTACCTCACCTGGAGGACATTGTAGCCAGATTTAGTGTGTCCCGGCCGCCTTTTGCGAAAACAACGGAACAAGTTGCAAAAATATGTGGAGTAACACACTTACAGGAATACATAGAATTACAAATGATGAGAATACAATGTGAAAGAATGACAAAGTATGAAAATACGAAGGATTACAAATAATGACTAAAAACACACTGAGAAAAATTTGAAGAGGAGTTCATAAATTAAAAACATAAATTGAAAAGAGTCCATTAAAATAGGTTGAAGCTGCTAAGCAAGGGGCTGTAAGCAGTGTTTTCCAATATCACTCTTCAGGGAAGGTCACTGCGTCTGGACATCTGCTTCATGCACCTGTGCTGAGTGCTGTTCATCGGTGAAGAAGGCTGCAGTTTGTACGCAAGTGCCGTAACTGGACTTCTAGTAAATGGCGAACTGTAGCATTTTCCAATGATCACATTTTATACACTACCCCACGGATGTACGCTGGTATAAATGATGGGAAGCATCTAAAAACAAATAACTTGCAACCATTTCAGAAACAGTCCAGGCTGGGACATTATGATCTGTGGACTGTTTTCCTGGCATTCTCTGGATTCACTCATCATTATGAAAGGGATGATGGATCATTAGAAGTATGCATCTAAAAGTCTATTATTCCTGAGGAAAAGGGTATGGGTAATCGTATTCACAAGCAATTTTTAAGTCATTGGTTTTGATAAATTCTCTATCTAAAATAATAACTAACTATGTCTCTATTCTGAATAATTACAAAATAAAAAATTCAATATTTAAGAGTTAATTTTCTTAAAATGTAATACTTCCTAACCAGTTCGTAATGAGAATATTTTTAAAGACTTGTTTAATAGATGTTAAGAAAGGGAATTTATGGAAGAAGTAATTTTATTCCTGTATTTCTCTTTTTCAAAAGATAGTGTCTCAAAGAAAACTAATGGAATTTCAAAAAATATGCAAATTAGACGTTGAGTATTTGGATCAAAACCAAAATAAAAATATAACACTTGTTTAATTTTTTAAATGATTTGTTTCGGTAACTAATAGAAAACAATGGATGAATTTCTTGAATAGAAATTAATGCCTTTGAATAAATTATTTTCATAACGTTGTGAATTGCATATAATGAATTTTAAACGATAAATTTATTGGTTTTTAAGCAGTCATTAAACCGAATTGCAACTATTAATGTAATGATGCTCTGGACTGTGTTTCAAATAATCTCTCTCCCTCTCTCATTAAGCATTATGATTAAAAACTCTTCGCTGTCTTGACGAGCTAAAGTAATTCCTCGATTATAAGACGAAACAATATCACATTTATTTGCAAGTGAATAAAACAATATGGCTTTTAATTATAAGTAAAATTCTTAAGCGAATGCTAAAGAACATCATTAAAAGAAATGGAATTTACAGTTTCATAAAAATATTTACGTTTTAAAGCATACGAATTCCCTTAAATATACTTTGAAGTAAAAAATAAATCAATATTTCTTTGTAGAAAATTATATATGAATTCCTATTATGCAATTGTTCCAAAATAGTCTAGATGTTTTAATGTAATATTATATTATAAAATAGTTTTATTTTATTGTTTAAATAAATAAGTAATTTTATTATTCAAATAAATGCATTTAATGAGATAATTTTGTAGAATTTTTTAACTCATTTTTGTAATATCATTTATTGGCATGGAAAGCTAGAAGTCACTGAAAACGCTAAATATATACATTATAAAAAATTTCTGAAGTACTAAGGGATTATTAATAAAAATATTGGTATAAAAATAATTTAAAACATTTAAAATATGACATGACATATATTTTAGATACCCAAATTATTTAAAATAAGAAATTTTTGGACATTATATTATTAATAAAAATAATTGTATTCCAGAGAGTTTTTTTTTGAAGTTATTAAAAATATAGTCCTTTAAATAAATGTTTCATACATTTTAAAATAAAAAATTGATTCCATTCAGATTTAAATACAATTAAAACTACCTATAGCATCATCTACTGATGATTTTAATTTCTTAACATTTAATGGAATAATCAGATGTTATTAAAGATACTAATGTAAAATATAATTTGAAATAGATTTTATAACATAAAATAATCTAAGCATTGCCGTTATCTTTCCTCTATTGGATAAATCAATTTTTGATTTGCTGAAACTAAAAGTTATTTTAGGGTTTAGAAAAAAACGTATAAAAGTATAACGGGTTTGTATTTTTCAGATCATTTGTGACAAATGTGTTCCTGGTTCTCTTTATCTTTTAAAATGTTTGCTCAAAAAGTAATTAAATTGGTTCCAGATGAATTGCTTATAATCCAAAAAACTTATGAAAATAAATAGCAGTCTGATCAAGTTTGAAATTTGTAAGAAAGAATAACTGAATTTTCTTAAGAGAACCAGTTTTACTGTAATACTTATTTCATTTGTGTGAATCTAATAGCAAGGAAATTTGACTTATTTAACTTGAAAATGTTTAGAATTTATGAAAAATGTATTTAATCTGAAATTTCAATCATTTTAAATTTGAAAAGTTTAAATTAAACTCGTATATAAGTATTTAAAATTAAATAAGCATTTAAAATTTAATATTACTTTATTCTATTATACTTACATTTAAGTTCTTTCATGTATATATTATTCTGCAAAATGTAAATAGAATTTATTTTACCCACACAGATTCATGTAAGTATTGGATTTTCTTGTTAACCAAATTTCATATTGGGAAAAATTGCAGCATATTTAACTATTTCTGAAATTAAAGTCTGACAACAATTTTTATAGGATTCTCTTAGGTATTCAATTTTCTAAAGTCATTGACAGTCAATCTTTCTGAAGAGAGTTGAGGTTGAAGTTGAGGTTTCTGAAGAGAACTCACTCTCTGATGACTGCTGCGTGATAATTAGAAGGACCATTTCAAATTCTTTTGTTTATAAAAGAGATTACGGACAAGGAATTGTTTTATAGGAACTGATTTTCGTATCACAATCACTTCCATTTATCAATTTACAATTTATATTTTGAAGAGATTATAAAAGTAGGAGTATAAGTATTAATAAATAATAAATATCTTCACTGATTTCAGTTTCGTAAGAGCATAAGCACTGATTCTAAAAAAACATTTGTATAGAAAAACTGCGAAACATGAAAAATTTTCCAAAATCCAAGAAATGAATCCTCACTGCGGTGATGCTATTTAAGAGCATAAGAAGATGAAGCAGAAGAAGATTAAGAGCATAAGAAAGCTGTCAATGTGGAACACTGTAGCTATACGGTGGGCCTCCACCTAATTCGCCATTCCTCACAATCTGACATCGCTTTCATCAAGTTTATTATTGGTGATAAATTTAGAGTTAAAAGAGTGATGAATATTATGTCCATGCTGGTTACAAAAGGACTGGACTTATGCGCCTCGCCAGTACAAACCACATCACAAACACAAAATGACTCTGAACTTAACCTCTCAGATGATGATTAAAGCAAGGACAATTGCAGCACACTTCCTTAATTTTGTAAAATTTTGCTTTATTTTTCATATTGTCTGTTACACATCTTACTGTATTTAGCCTAGAATTTTGTTTTTCATGTTTTTTCTCTTATAAGTAAGAATCATTATATCTTTTCTAAGCTGGATTTCTCAAATTAACGAGACTTGTTATGTCAATTCTGTACTTGTTAAATTTTTATGAATGATTCACTCTATCTCTAGTATATCTAACTATTTCGTCGCCTACTCTATCTTTTTTTCTTTAATGTTTACCTTTGCCGATTTTCTTTTTCATGGAATTATTGTATCTTATTCCTGTAATATGTGACCAAATGTTTTTTTTTTAAATATTTCACTTTAATGCAAATTTGTTAACCAAATTTAAACTAAAATAGATGCTGCGGTTAATAGTAATCTCAACCACCTTTTATACTTATTTAATCTCCTCTGCTTTAATTTACACATTACTTATGTTTTCATCTTTAATTTTAAATTTTTCCTCTCTTATGTACTGAAATGTAATTTGTTCCAATGAGCCTCTTTCTCTGACATGTGTCACAGATATAGGCTTGAAAGTCCAACATTGTTTTCATTTTTAGTCCTCAACTACGTAGTCAAGTTCTGGATCTCAGCGGGCACCTGGCACTTCGTGCGAGGTGTTTATTCCTCTAATTTGAAGAGGGGGTGGAACCTGATAACCGATAGGTACAGACCAGGGCCTCCTCTTCTCGTTGTTGTTGTTGTTGAATGGGTTGAAGCATGGAAATGAGATATTGGAGGCCTATATTTGAAAAAAGAGGTATTAGAAAATTTAATAGTTCATTATTTTTTCAAATACAAGCATTATACAAAATACATAAAGTTCTCTGGGAAGACAGTTGCAAATGACAGACTACCTAGAAACTCATTTAGAATTTAAAATTTTACAAATCCAATTGGGGGCTAAATACACAGTAACATCAAATATTTATACAGATTATTATAAAGTACTTAATTCTAACATGAGAGTTTGTCGAATATGTTGGACCATATATTAAAAGATCATAGCCTATCACTTCAAGTACAGTATTATCTCATTTTTTTGTTTGATTTTCATTTACTATTTCATACATTCTGATTACACTGAAAGTTATAAGCAAATATATATACAGATTATTATCAATGAAATATTGCATTTATTACTATAAAATAAACAAGAAATTCCTTGAAGTGAGAATACATATGCAAATGAGTGCATGCCGTAGTTGAGACGTCGGTCATTCGAGTAGGAATATATAACAGTAAGTTCACAGATCAAGTTCATTAATCATAACTCGTGTATTGGTAAAGAGAAACGGACGTGTCGCAGGTGCTCATTCAGCGTTGTTTGCTTTTCCACTTCAAAGTGGGCTTATCTACTGCTGCATCTAGTCGCCGAACATGTCAAGCGCTTGGTGAAAGGACCTACGGCAAGGCATTGATTTCACAAATTCAGGTCGGGAGATTTGCCCTTCTGTGATAAAGCTTGTGTCTGGTGGACAAGTTGTCAACTATTTCACTATGAGCTGCCACCAACAGGCATTGCGATCACTGTGGACCTGTACTTGCAGTAGCTGGAATAGGTGTAGGTATTGCAATAGAAGGAGCCAGCACTGGTTAATCATAAAGGTGTGCTGTTCTTGGTCGATAGTGCGAGACAACTTGTATCGCGTGGGTGGCCAGGAATACCATACGGTGACTTAGTTAGGAAATTTAGTGCCATCGTCCTTACTCACCTGAATTTGCACCATCAAATTACCACTTCTTTTATTTCCTGGACAATCCTCTTCGTGAAAAATCCTTCACCAATGAAGTAGACTTGCACTAAAAACTCATGGACTTCTTTGTATCCAAAGCCCTCAGTTTTACGCATCGGGATTTCACAATTGAAAGCATGTTGGCAGAAAGGGCTGGATGCCGATGGTGATTACCTCAAAGAATAACAATAGGTTGCACTTTCTATAGACCCTGTTCTTTTGTTTGTAATTAAAAAGGCAAGAACTTTTTTATTGGTATTATACTTATTTGAACTGGTTAAACTTAGTTAAACTGGTATTATTGCTAATAATAAAATATTATTGTTTTTCATAAATAGGTAAATGGAGTAGAAGAAACAATAATTTTTCATTTAGGATAAAGATGCATTAAGTTAGAAGATTTGATGAAATTGTTTAAATAAGAACGGATGGTTGGTTGGGTTTTATGGCGCAAGGTCCAAAATTAGACATGCTGCGCCAAAACTATGATTTCGATTTTATTTATTTATTATTTTTTAAACCCAATTATTTATTTATTATTTTTTTAAACACAAGCAACATTAAAAAATAAAAATAATTGTATATGAAGTAATTAAAAACCCTAAATATATATAGACACACATACACAAATAAATATATACAAAAACAAAGTTTAAAATTAGATCAAATATATTGTAAAAAACCTATTGCTCTTAGAAATGCAAATAGGTTTCTGTGGGGTGGATCCTCCAATAAACCAGGAAAAGTTAAAATATCTGTATTAAAAAAGTATATACGTAATTAATTAAAACATGAACATGAAATTAAAATATGATGCACAGTATAAGGTTCATCATACGTTTCACACCAGGAATTTAATTCACTCAAAAACAAATGTCCGTGTGTGAAACGTGTGTGTCCGAAACGAAGGCGAGTCAATCTACTTCGTCACGGTAAAATTGATAATGAGGTGAGGGATGAGAAAATGGTATGTAAATTGTAGACGACCTGCAAGTTCCACGATTCTTGCCAAAGACCATACATAAATCCTTTTATACCCTTTCTCACATCTGAGAGAGGAACCGATGGTAAAGTTGGATCTTGTGCAGCCTTTGCAGCTGCATCTGCTCTCTCATTTCCATTAAGACCTACGTGACTTGGTATCCAACAAAATATAATATCATATCCCTTGCTTAAATAAGAGCAGCTAAGCTTCGATATTCAGATAAATTTAAAAGAAAAATATATAAAAAATCCTTTTTAAATTTAAGGAAGTAGATGTTAATTGAATATAAATGAGATATAGTTTCCTTTACAGGTGGTCCATGGACTTATTTCCAATAGTTTCATTTTTATTTGCTTATAATTACGTCCTGTATATGCATAGTTTCAGAATATAATAACTAAAAAGTATTCTAAATATACTTCAAATAGACTAACAATATTGTGTTCAGAGAATATAATTAGTGTTCATATTAAAAGTAATATTTTTGTGCTTGTTTCTTGTTTTATTACTGGTAACATTTTCATGCCTCTGATAATGTTAACATAAATAATTAGTATACCTTTTAAAAATTCTCATAATGATCAACTTCTAATATTTAGTTGTATACGTTTTCTGAATGTCCAGAAGAAGTTAATAAAATTTGAGATAAAAATAGCATTTCATTTATGCAATTTATATTAAACTTAATATATTTGGTATAAGAGTTGTAATATTCTATAGGATTAAAAAATTTAAAAAAATTAGTTACTGACAATCTTTTCACTAATTATAGTGATATTTAATGGTTAGAATTGCTGTAAATGTATAAAATCATTGAAAAATCATTATACTAATTCAAATAATACATTAACTAAAAGTCGGAATACATAATAAATATTAAAAAATATATATTTAATAATTTGATTTGATCTATGTCAAATTATTAAATATATATTTTTATTAATATATTTAAATGATAAAAAAATAAATTTTCGGTTAATATATAAATATTTTGCAAGGCAATGTCACCAAGAATGTATAATTTATTTAATATGAAAATGAGTGTAAAAACGGATAAACCTAAAATGGGATCTAATCTTGTTGAATATAAAGCAAAAACTGAGTTAAGAAGATCTGAAAATGAAATTGAAAGGGAATTTGAATTTGAAAGTAGGAATAAAACTCGTTTAAATAAAATCACGATATGATTCTGAAAAATATATTTGAACTCATTTTATTCCACTTTAAGAATCACGAGCAATTAATTAGAAATATGCAGATTTGGCTTACAGTATATATTTATGTGCTTGAGAAATTTGCCAAAACATGTACAAGATTATTATTTAATTTGTTTCTTTTTAATTTAAGGAGTGAAGCTCTATATTAAATTAATATTCAATTTTAGAAGCAATACAAATTATTAATTCACTACGTCCATGGGGTGAGAATAGAATGAAAATGAAAAACATAAAAATATGGAGAATTTGAATCAACAACACAAATGTGTACAAAAAATTTAGGAGCACACAATAGAGTGAAGACAAAATCAATTGTATTACATATCAGCAAATTTTAATAATTAATGATCTATGAGTGATTATATCAAATTTGTATTTCTATGAGAATAAGAAAATCATAGAATATGTTTGGCATGGAAGAAACAACATAGATGATAGTAAATTTTAAACGAAATTGAGGTTGTGGTTTGACTATCCCAAATTTGGTATGATATCTAAAAACCTTTCATCTGAAAGATAATTAAAATAACATATATCGATTAAAATTAATAATTTTTCACAGACTCTATTATTAGCAGTGACTCTCTTTCATCCAGTATCACTTAATTTTAAATTCGTAGGTCACGGATATTGGTCATGAAAGAAGAAAATCTAAAGTTCCATTATGCTTAAATTCTGCATTTTATCTATAATTATGTATTATCCATGGATTGGGATACATGAATTCTACTTAATGGCACTATATGATATATTTACAGATATATGAACTATTCAGTCAAAAATTGCATATTAATGGTAAGAATATGTGTGGAATTTAGAGCACTGAGTAGTTCCATTTATCTTTCGTCATCAATTCAGAAAAGTACAAAATGTGATGCAGCTAATAAAGAAATATATACGAGAATATATTCATATATATTATTGCTTTTAAGCAAAAATTTCATGTTCATTAAATTCAATTTCTCTCTCAAATTATTAAAAGTTTTCTGACTAATCCTCAAACAGAATGATAGGAATATCGTGGAAATGCAACTTCAATGCAACTTTTGTAGTGATAAATTCATTTCAAGAAATATTTGAGTGAGAAATTTTCAAATATTTAAAATAACAGCAACATAATCATCTACATTTTTAACTGATGCATAATCATAATTGCATAGTAAAAAATTTTAAAATGAATAATAGTTTTCATCATTTATCTTAGAAATTTTCATAATAGAAAAATTTCACATTTCAATATACGTATAAGAATTTATTGAACTAAAAAGAATGCAAATTTAAAGTTCATGGGACATAAAAGAAAATGAATTTAAAATTTTCTAAATTTGTCTCGTAACTCATATATTACCTCTTTGAACAAAAAAAGTGCATGCTTAATATACAAAAAATAAAGGGTGTCCATAAAGTAAATTGCATTTGTTTCGCCAAAGATGGTATCATTGCGAAAGAAGTGATAAGCTTACCCAGACGATAACTGAGTTTCACGAATTTCTACTGTTGCAATTTCCTTCGGATCGTCTGAACCGTTGATGGCGGGTCAGCTCTAAAAACTTACTCTAAAATTGAAGTGCTTGGAACAGTACGTTTTTTGTGAGTAAAACGTTTAATGTTTAAGGAGATTCATCTTAAAATATCGGCAGTGTATTAGCCACGTGCAGTGTCATGTCCAACGGTTGTGAAATGGTGCCAGCGGTTCAAAGACAGTCACACAAACATAACCGGTGCGGAAAGGCAAGGAAGGCCAACAACGGTGAGCACATCGGACATCGTTGAGCGGGTGGAAGGCACACACAGTTCAAAATTTGCTTCTCAACTTCGGATGAGAGATCTGGAAGTATCCACCGTACAGTCCAGATCTGACACCCTGCGATTGTTATGAGTTTAGTAAAGTCTAAGAATATTTAGGTGGAAGACAATTTTTTAATGATGACCAGGTTAAGACAGCTGTTCTAAGCTGGCTCAAGAACTAAGAAGTGATTTTCTATCGTTAGAGCATCAAGTGTTTAGTGCTGTGTTTCAAAAAAGGTCTGCATCGACTCCGAGATTATGTAGAGAAATAGTTTGCTGTATGTGTGCTATATTGTATTGCAGCATACTTCCCAGTAAAATGTTTGACTTACATTGCTCGAGTGTAACTTACTTTTTGAACCACCCTAGTATAAATATTCTAAATTGTATCAAGCTAAATACAGGGTGATTATAAAAAAACTTTGCCAACATCTGCACTTCTAGCGTCCATTCTATTTAACCGATCAAAATGATATTTCAAATATAATTCTTTTGAGATATGCGCTCGAGATTCTGTGAATGGCAACACAGTGGCCCTCGCAATTACAGTTATAGTGACAGAAACTCGAAATTTTCGAATGGCAACGTCTACTTTTTACCATCGCAAAATGTTCAGCACATGCGAAAACTCTAAATAGCGTTGAAACGGTACCGATATGTCTAAAAACGGACGTGTTCTGCAAACACAAAAAAGAGTTCTGAAAACCGGCCAATAAAACGCGATCTGGGCACACGCAATAAATTTGCATATGACAGAGTCAAGAAACCAATCACAGAACGCCGGTCGCCAGATATTCAGCGTAGGAAACCTATAAAATGCCAAGCGGGTATGCGAAGTCGTCATTCGGGAACTCGCACATGCCGACGATATGAGTCTTCCTATGAAAGTTCGCGGTGAATTGATCAAACTCTATTACCAAAATGGGATGAACGCTGCGGAAGCCTTGCGTGTGTATCGCCGCAATCATCGACAACGACGCGGCCCATGTACTCTGCAAGCTCTGCGTGATTTAGTGCGGAAATTCGAAGATACAGGCTGCACCTGTGACAAACAGCGCTCCGGACGGCCAACTGTTTCTGAGGATGTTGTCATGGAAGTGCACCATACAGTGACTGCAGGACACACAGAAACCGCAAGAGGCATAGCGCGCGTGTTGGATATTCCGAACTCAACGGTCCGCAAGCTCTTGCGCTCGGTACTTCACATGTTTCCCTATCGGTTCCAGCGCGTCCAGATGTTGGAGCCAGGATGACCCACAACAACGTCTGGACTTTGCAAATGCATTTTTGTTACGATATGATGCGGATAACGACTGGCCACTTCTCATACTATGGACGGACGAGGCGCATTTCACTTTAAATGGCAGCATTAACACAAAGAATTGTGTGCACTGGGGAGAGACGAATCCTCATGCTGTGGCGCCAGTACCATTATTTGACGCCAAAGTGACTGCGTGGTGCGGCATTACAGTTACATTTGTTCTGGGCCCGTTCTTCTTTGAGGAAACGACCCCGACTGGCCCTGCATATGCTGGGACGGGCCCTCGGTATGCAGCCATGCTGAAAAATTATGTCTTACCGGAGTTGCGTCGGCTGAATGCACTCAATGACATTGTTTGGATGCAAGATGGCGCACCTCCACATATAGCGAGGTCAGTTAAAAGGCTCCTGGATCAGCATTTTGGTCATTGCATCATCTCACGCTATTATCCTTTTCCGTGACCTGCGCGATCCCCAGATCTGACGCCTATGGATTTCTGATTTTGGGGCTATCTCAAATCCAGAGTTTATCTGTGCAATCCTCAAACATTGTCGGACTTAAAGGATTCTATACGGCGTGAGATTGGAAACATCCCTCGTGCCATGTTGCGTGCAGCGACATTGTCCACCGTCTCCCGCATGCAATGCGTAATTGCCTGTGATGGCACTCATGTGGAAAATGTTTGAAATTAATAAAGATTTTTTTCTCTATGTGTTCTCATCATTGAGCTGTGTCTTGTCTCTGTCGTATGCATTATTCCTCCGTGCGCCTTGAAGAACTGTTTGTATGTGTATAACACGTCGGTTTTCGGACATATCGGTACCATTTTAACGCTATTTAGGGTTTTCGCATGTGCTGAACATTTTGCGATGGTAAAAAGTAGGCGTTGCCATTCGAAAATTTCGAGTTTCTGTCACTATAACTGTAACCGCGAGGGCCACTGTGTTGCCATTCACAGAATCTCGAGCGCATATCTCAAAAGAACTATATTTGAAGTATCATCTTGATCGGTTAAATAGAATGGACGCTAGAAGTGCAGATGTTGGCAAAGTTTTTTTATAATCACCCTGTACTTCTAAATTAAAAAAAAGTTTTCTATTTTTTTATGTAATTACTTAAACTGAAATAGTAGTGTTTTAAAATTTATATCTAACGTCTGTAGTTGAAAAGTAAAAAATTCAGTGGTAATGTTTTCATTTTGTAATGTATACAGGATTACATATCTCATAACCACAAAAATATCATTGTACAAAGTTGCATTAATTAATTTCCTACAATTAAACTTAGAAATAAAATATGTTTTTTAAATAAAAATAAAATATTTGCGTATTTTTAAGCACATTTCATAATTTTCATTAGAAACTGGTGATAACTTCTGTCTCTGTATTATACTTTACTTTATATTTAGAGAATTATTTAATTTCATTACTACAACTTTTACAAAATCAAATAGAGAATAAAAAATTTATTTATTAGAAATCAATTTATTTCTAAAGAAAAATATGTAAAAAGTAATAAAATTCTACTACAGCATATTATCTTAGAATTTCCTGCAGATAAATTTAGTATACAAATTTCTTCTTATATTAATAAATATTTCATCTCAAAATGTATAATATTACTCTAACAATTTCTATAATATTTTTAAACTTACTGAAGAATTTAAACTCTTTAGAGAGGTGTTACTTTGAAAGTGATTGCTTATGTTAACATTCTCTTCTACGTTGTTTACTTTTTACTCCATTGCCAGGAGCTTTGGTAACATTTCTACGGATTTCATCCCCAGAGATAAAGGCATAGAATTGAATATCCCTGTGAGCCCTTTTATTTTTTTCATTGTAAGCAACCAATGCTGAATGGAGTAAAGTTTTTAAGATGCCAAGTGGATAAAATATAAGCGAAACAATATTCTGATATTATTTGGCTTAAGGTATTCTTTGTCTTACATGTTATTAAAAAGAATGATTATTATTTTAATTTTTCAACTAGATTAAGGAATTGCACACAATTTACTGTTGATTTATTTAGAACGAAACTAAATAGAATACATTGCTTAGGAAATAAAAATTCTATTTGTTCACTAAATAAAGTATATAAATTTTTGTGTAAAAACATCAATATATTCATGATAATAAAGCAAGAAACTATATTATATTACAGATATAATTAGTTAAGTTAATTAAATACTACTTAAATAAATCTAAAATTATTTTCTGCAAATAAAAGTAATTTAAGCTTGTTAATTTTAAAGTGATATTATAAAATACTGTTAATTCTAATATTTTTCTGCAACTGTTTACAGTTATTATAATATGTTTTTATTTAAAAAGTTTTACATATTTTTATAGAAGATAAGAAAAATTTAGTAAACTTATAATCCAACTCTCAATATTATTAATATAGAAATATTATTGTTTCCTATATATATATATATATATATATATATATATATATATATATATATATATATATATATATATATATATATATATATATATATATATATATATGTATGTATATATGTATGTATGTATGTTTGTATCTATGTATACATAATATTGGAAACACATTTTGGTTTGGTTTCTTAGTTGTTCAGGTCATATTTGTTTGTATTCGATATCAAGGTAGATGGAGAAATATAGTTCAAAAGGATTTTGAACTACTACGAATATTTAGGTATCGAAATATAAACCGAAAGCTATAGAACCTAAAAACGAACACAACGTTAAACATTACAATTAAAATATTTGTTGAGAGTTATCAAATGAAAACTTGAATGTTTTCATTAGTGAAAACTAAATCAACAAAACTTTACTATGACAGTTACTTTAATAATGATTCATTGATCGAAAAGTCGCAATTAAGAAAATATTTTTCGATCAATTGTGTGAGTTAGCTATCTTTATAAATAAAATTTTTTCTTTTATAGGATTAAATTCGATGAACGGGAGTTATTTTAATGAAATATTACACATATGCTTTGGTTTTAAACATGTAATGCTCTCATAACATGGATTAAATAATTTTCTTAAGCATTTTTGAAATTTTGACATTTTTTAACGTTTTAAAATTGGCATGTATAAGAAAAAATTTTACAGTTATCATAAGATTTGGTTGATAATTTGAGTATACAAATATGGATATATATATAATAATCCATATATATATAATATATATATATATTATATATATGGATTGCAATTCAATCAAAATGAAAAATTTCTTCATAGCTAACATGTTATTAAGAAAGGAAGTCAACATTGTGTTGATTCACTTCATGCTTAGAAACAGAATGTCTTTTGTCATTAAACTGACATTTAAATTTCTCGAGATACTTATAGCTGTTTGAAAGCATCTATGATTTCTTTCCTTATTGTCAAAATTTTTTATTACACTAAAAAATCATTATTAGAAAATAACCAAAAGTGTTTTCTCTTAGCAATCAAAAAATATTTCATTAAAGAGCGAATCTCTTTCATTAAGAGCTAACTTTTGGGCAATGTGGGGATTGAGGAGCATTTTAAGATCTACAGGCTGTGCCCTTGAGTTTTCAAAACACGTTAAGAGATGGTTGTCTAGAATTTAATTCTTGCTTTTGAGGAATATGGCAATCGATAGTAAAAGCAAAGCCCCCTTTGCCTTTTCAGAAAACGCCAGTCGTTTTCTTGAGGTTATTTGAAAACAGCACTTCTTCGAAGTTGATTGGCTTAACAGAAATGTAATTGGACTTGACTCCCTAAAAGTGGGATTTATAATTGGCATAATGGATTATGAAAACCAATGAGTTCCTGTTGTTTATTAATGGAATGGTTGTAGCTAATCATTGATTTTTCAATTAACAATATGCCTTGCCTAACAGTAATTCAAATTGTATTTACAGTATTTTATGTATACAAATTAAATTATCTTATTACAAATTAATAATTACTTAAATAATAAATTTAAGAACACTTTACAGCAATTAATACTTACCGAAATGCAATGAATTGTTAAAGAAAATAAAAGTTAAAAATTTTTAAAATTTAAATTTAGTTCAAAATAAAGCAGTTTATTTTTTTATTTAATAGCGGAACAAATATTTATCATTATCTTCATATTATCAGGTCGAAAAAATAAATAAAATTTATTAGAATATATTTTTATGCGTGGGAGCTATAAGAAGTTTATAAATAAACGAAGAAATTCTCTTTTTAACTTATTAAATTAAATTTATTTTTATTTGCAACAGTGAATGAAAGCTAAGTAATATAGTGAAAAAGTGTGAGGTACTTAATTACATTTATATAGCATTAACTAAAGATCCCATGGGAAAAACATAAGTTCATCCGTCATGGATTAAAGAATCCTCTTCGGAAAAGAGTCTGGAATAAAAGGAAGAAAAAAAGTTTCTCACAAGATTGTTTCTACATGGAAAGATCATTTGTTTCGATGGCATTGAATGTGTTTTCAAAAATTTATATCCTATCCAATTATTTTGTTTTCCTTTATTTTATCTTTGGATTCGATATATTAGAACAATTTAAAATCGAACAAGCTTTCATCAGAGATGCCTAAATTTTCATCTAAATATAAGATCTTTACTTAACTTTTGTTCCATTGTAGAAAAATTTCGCATATTTTCCAAACTTGCTTTTTTTTTGACTGATTGCCACGCTACTGAATCCCTCTGGTGGAGTCGAACCGTTTCTGTTCTGAACAACAAGTGTTTTCTAGAGCGAGGTTTGAGTAACAACAGCAAGTTAAAGAAAATTCATAAAAAAGATTTTCAGGAACAACTTGTATTCAATATTGGAATGATTTTACACGTTGATTGCCAATATCATATTTATTCTATTTCATGGCAGTATAAATTTTAACGACAATTACATATTTACAATAAAAAGACAATTTAGACATATACCACTTAATTTATATGTAACTAAATTATTGAAATACCTTTTATAAATTGTTGTAGATATTTTAGTATTGCAGGATATCTTTTAGGTAATTAATTTTTATTAAAATATAAACATTGTGCGTTATTCATTCAGTTTATGAAGTGAACAAAAGAAGTTCAGCAAGAATTTTAATATTAATAAATGGATTATTTAGAAGTTATTTTGATCTGAGAAGCTTAATCAAATTTTAGAAGTTAAAATTATTTTTTAAATGTTAATAATGTTTTCTAAATGCATTTTCCAAAAAGTATTAAAATATGGAATTCATATATACGTTCTACTAGAATCTATTTTTAAACCAAATGTGTATATACTAAAGATTTGTACCATACCAATGCAACTGCATTATTGTGGAAACTTCATGCTTAAATTTTAAAAAATAATTTCTAAGAGTTTTTAGATTATTTTAATTTTATACTTAAAATTTCTTTATAAATTCCATAGCTAATATTTTGTTCTTGCTTGTATGCTATATATAGAAAAAATATAGACATTTTTAAAATACTCACCATCTATTTGAGCCAAATAGGAAAAGTGAATTTAACTGTGAATGAAATATAAAATTTTTAAAAATTAAAGCAAAAATGATCATTAAATTTTGAATGGGCTAAGGAATTGATACCATTAACCACTCTAACCACTCCAGAAAGTTTTAAATGATAATATCAGTGTCTGTTAATGGATTACACAACTGGAGTACTTATTCTAGGACTATAATTTTCAAAAACAAAATTTGGGTTTATTGATAATCAAAATCTAGTTATTTATGAAACATATCTATTTGGTATCTTTTTAATAACATTACTTGTAGCATTGTTGATATCGATATTATAACTTAAATTTAAATCATTTTATTACTAAGAATTAATTTAAAATGAAATCATCACGATTTAACTTTACTAATTTCTTCTTGCACGATGAAATTTTCATCGTAAAATTTAGTTTAAAAAATGGTACTCAGAAAATAGAGGATCATTGGAAATTGGTTGTTGCTCGCAACTTTTTTTTACGATTATTGAGTAAAAACACATATATTAAGAAATAACTGTCACAATCCCAGTGTGCTTAAAGTTGTCAATCTGCGCTTTGCTTTTCTTGGCAGAAACGTGCTTATATATATATATATATATATATATATATATATATATATATATATATATATATATATATATATATATATATATATATATATATATATATATAAATATATATATGTATATATATAAATATATATATGTATATATATAAATATATATATATGTATAAATATATATATATATATATATGTATAAATATATATATATATATATATATATATATATATATATATATATATATATATATATATATATATATATATATATATATATATACTAAAATATTTAGTAAATATAAAATACAATACTAAAAAATGTAGTAAAATGTTTAGTAAATACTATTTTTTAATTTAGACTATGAATCAAATCGTATTGATTTATTTCCCAAAATAGAAAAAAAATTATGCAAAGATGGGTTAATTGTTAATATTTCAAACAAATATCGATTGGGCAAATAAGATTCGGCTCCCGAAGTTAGTAGATTTGATTAGTATTCTCACTTATGTGTTTTCGTCATGCCATGGCAGTTTTCCAGATTGAAAATTCATTCAACACTGTAATAGTATTGATTAATTAGGAAAAACTAAAAAAGGCTTTAATCAATCAATCATCAACTACCCATTCCACAAGAATATATTTTCCCTTATAGATCTTCTGATACATTTTAAAACCAGGACAGATTAAAAATTTACTTTTAGCAGGCTATTTTAATTTAAAATTTCTTTAAAAATTGTAGTTCATTCAAGCAATCTTCAATTTTGTTAAAAATCCGGAACAATCCATCATATTTTCTTTTATTTCACTCCAAGAAATTAAAGTCTTTTCCAGTGCACAAAGGCTAGAAGATTGTAAAGAATCTCGACATATTCACCTTATAAGATTGAGCTTGAAAAAGAAATAAAAAAATAGATATGCCTTAGAAAATTAAGAAAAAAACATCAAATAACTGCAAATGAGTAAATTTAACTCAACAGAATTGTCAGTCTTAGCTGAAAATGATTCAAAAAGAGACAAACCCATTGTGTCGTTTGTAATTGATTTTATTACGGGGAAAATTCTATGGGAAACAGAATACAGTATTTTAGCTGAAGAGTTGATTATGTAATTCGAATTGCAATGCGTAAAAATATGATCTTATTTTCATTTCTGATATTTGTTTTTAAGACAAATACTCTTTATATGGGTTTCTTCGTGAAATACTTTTAAGATATCACATTTGTTACTAACCACATTAAGTAAGACGTTTTCAAGATATTTAAAATTTCCATTTCATATATATTCATTTTTTTGACATTTAAAAGTATCCATTTTTAATATACCGTGAGCTTGACTTCAGCTATCCACAGTTTTTCCTTCACGCTTACAAACTCCTCTACTCATTCGAATACGAATAACGATCCCCCCCCCACGTGTTCCCTTGACAGAGAACAAAAGCAAAATTCTAGGTTTAAGTTAAATCTTTGCTCTTCACAATTTAAAAAGTAAAAATGCACTCCAATGAACTTAATAATAGAGATATAAATAGGTAAAAAATAGGAAAATAATGAAATTAATTCATGTGTTGTTGTTACTTATCTCCTGGGTTAAGCAGAACTAAACCAGCTCTATGAATTAATTCATTCTCAAAAAATCCTAAGCCATGATTGGGTTTCTATATAGATCTACTCTGGAAAACCCCAGACATTACAAAATATGGAGAAGAGTCACCTGTTCTCTGCGACTCGTCACGCAGATAGGATAGGTCTTTTTCCCGTTACTGTTACACTAAGATTTTTAATGTCCACTTTTAAATTTTGTAATGGCTGCCTGATCGCTTTTGCTAAACTGGAGGGACACAACCACTCTAGATTTCATTCCCTGATACCAATGGTGCTCTGGAGGGATGTCCCGTAATTATGTAAAAACAATAAGTGATGTTTATTACAAAACTACATTCATAAATGGAGCCATTTGTCATTTGTTTTACCATTCTTTGGATTAATACATTGAGTGATAAGTCTAAGTGCAGATTCCATGAAAATGATTACTGTTTCTGAGGGATAGTTGTACATTCTTTCTCAACGATTTTCCCCTATTTATTTTTAAGAATGTTAATGGCAACTTATATAATCCACATAAAATCATGTTCCAAACATTTTAGACAGGAGAGAGTAGTGAGCAGACAGTTGGTCAGGTAGACCTCTGGATATCCTTCTGAGCAAGTTTGCTGATTCAAATGAAGTGTGATCTTTTTCAGTGATTCTTATCATTCAACGAACCTTGATGAAAATGTTTTCATCACCGGATTCAGCAGGTCTTTAATGTTATTGAGTTGTTATATAACAAAAGATATAGACTAAAGGTGACAGTAAGCTTATTAGACTTTTGTAAGCACCAACAGTTTCTTATATGAAATACTTTTTATTGAATAATTTTCCAAATGGTGTAGACATAATATCAAGAAAATTCTCAAAATTGAAATGATAACATAAAAAAGGAACTGTAGAAACTATGTTTTTAAAATAAATTTACTAATGCATTTTTCATTAAATATATAGGTACATATATTTAATGAAAAATGCATTAATAAATTAATGAAAAATGCATTAGTAATTTTTCATTATTACTAGAAAACTATTTCTTATTTTCATTTCTTAAAGATTTGCGTCCCAAAAATATATTTCTTATTTAATTTGAAAATAATAACACTTGTTTGTTAGAAATAACTTCTTGAAAGTATTAACATGTTTCTCAAAATTAAATGTATTGTTAAAAACTAAGCAAATGGATTATATTACAAACTTCCTAAAGATTAAAGCCTCCATAATTTTGCTGAAAAAGTAACTTCTTATATTTATGTGAATAGTTAAGTGCAGACTGTTAAAAATTTGATGCTGTACTACAGTAGTAAATAAATTATTTTGATGTATTTTCTATTTATGAGTATATGCTGCTGCAATCTTATTATATATATATATATATATATATATATATATATATATATATATATATATATTTATATATATATATATATATATATATATATATATATATATATATATATATATATATATATATATTTGTATATATATATTTGTATATATATACTATATATATATATATATATATATATATATACTATATATATATATATATATATATATATATATAGAATGCAGAAATTAAACGCTGCCGACCTCTGTGGCTGAGTTGTTTGAGTTTCTGTCTCCTAGTCTATTGGTCCCATGTTCGGGCATGGGTATTAATTTCTCTTTGTGTTTTCTTGTCCTAATTTTGGCATATGATGAATGAATAAATATAGCCTACCCTGTAAACGTGTGTTTGTATTAGAGTGACGTTTGTAATGCTACCATCTCCGTGACTAGGTTCACACGTGGCTTCCTGGTAACGATTTTTTTATTTATTTATTTTTTTATATTACATTACATACATATTCAGACTTGTATGTTTGTTTCTTGAGAACCGCTTGTAAGTCTTCGTCGATAATAGGACAAATATCACAATGACAGGTGTACGACCACAGAAGATAACGAAGAAAACACCTAGGGCCACGGTGGGAATCGAACCCACACTCCTACGCTCTCAACCTGGTAACGATAAATGAGTAGATATTTTAGGCATTTTTGTGGTTAAGGAAGCCAGTGTCTGCCGTTACAAAAGAAAAAGAATTTAAAAAGATACACACAGATCTTTGCCATCCAATTATTCATGTTCTTATTGAGAAAGATTCATTTTAATACATTTTACTATATCTTTATTGAAAAATGATTCTACAAACAAATTTATATTTATTTAAAAAAAATGAAAAATATCCTGAAGGATATATTTCAAATATGGTAAAATGTTCAAACAATTTACTCATAGTTAAATATTTGCCTATATTATAGTATTTATAGATATAAAAAAGTGTTTACTATATAACAATGTATAGAAATTTATTGTTTTTCAAAGTTATAATAAAATAGTTTTACATATGTTCACATATTTAATCAGAAAAATTATTGTAATTCTCAAATACATATATAAGCTCATTCCCGTTTGTTCTTATGTAATTTTAGTAGTATTTTTGTAAAATAAGAAAAAAAATTCTCATTTTTTTCTTATAAGAAAATTAACTAATTTATTTTAAAATCTATTTCTGAAAAAAAGTAAACAAATATCAGACTAAAATAACTATGAGTTTTTCATTTTTGTTTATTAAAATGACTTTCAGAACACTTTAATAAGCAGTTGTTTTTCTGACTATCATGAAATAAATATGAATACCTTTTTATCTGGTGGATAGCATTTATTTAATATTATTTACAAACTCTTTTTAAATTCTTAACTATTATAAATTCTTCAACTTATGAATGATTCCTGTAATATCGATGCTTGGTAATTGTGGAACAAAGAAATGAACAATTTTTAAACTCCTTTTAAAATCTCTCATTAGTGAATGCATTTTCATAAAGGGTAGTTTTAATATGCTTATTTAACAATTGTTTAGAAAAGGAATCTCAATGAGTACAAGCTAATTTATCTCAAAAAATACCAAAGCAGTTTGAAAACAAATGCAATTTAGATTTTGAGTATTTAAATTATAAGCTAAATAAATCATAATTAATGATAGTTTCTGTGCATGTTTCATTTATTATCTGGTGATAATAATTATTTCAGTAAAATATAAAAAAAACTTTAGTTAAATTTTTCGAATCAAAATTAATGTCTTTGAATAAATAATTTTAAAAACGTTAGGAATTACATACAATGTGTTTTGAAACGATGAACTTATGGATTGTTATGCAGCCATTAAATTGAATTACAACTATAAATATAATGATGACTCTGAAAGTTACCATTATGTCTTAGCATATAAAAGTTTTATTCTATTTCGATGAATTGAAAATATAATATTTTTACAAGGAAGAAAGTGAAAACATATTTATAATCGTAATAAATGAGAGAATATAGTTTTTAATTCTGAAGCAAAATTTTTAGTCGTAAAAAATAACTTCATTTATACTTTTGTCTTCGTAACATTATATTATGCACTGAAATACATATAAATCATCAATTACTTATTTTGAAATATTTCAATAGTCTATAGTGTATCCACAAAAATTTATTATCATCATTTTTAGATGTTGTGAGATTAAAGAGTTATAAAATCAAATTCAGAGCACATAAATTGGGACAAAAAATCAATGATATTTTTTTTGTTTAAAATTAATGTGAGAAGTTTACTTTAAGTGTTTTTAATATTTTTTGTTAACATGAAATATATTTTAATATAATATTTTATTGTGGTGTAATTCTAATAATAAAATATGTATATTTACTAATATAACTCAACTGAATTTTATATTTTACAGTTTTGTTATGGAAGCTATTTTTAATAAAACTAAAAATCACACAAAAAGTAATTTTTAATTAGGTAAATTATTACACTTTATTATATTACAAAAAATAATAACACAAAAAGGTTGCTTAAAACATTGACAATTTGATACAACTATTATTTTAAAGGAAATAAATAAGAGAAAAAAATTCTGATATATTATATTATTAATATAAATAATAGTATGAAAATAGCTCACAAAATAAACAAGCGAAGATAAATATTTCATACATTTCATGATATAAAGTATTTATTTCAACTTAGATGGAAAAACAATTATAAATAACTAATTTTTTGATCTACTGGTAATTTTGAATTTATAAACATAATAATGGAATAATAAGATATTAAGAATGTTAATGCACAATGCAATTTGTGATGCATTTTTAACATGGAATCAGTTAAGAACTGTCATTATCTTTTCTCTATTCGATAAATTGATTTTCGCTTTGCAGTAATCGAATGGTATTTCATCGTATAGCATTAGATATATAATGGATTCATTCTTCAGATCATTTGACGAAAGTTTTTGGTTCTCTTTGTCTTTCAAAATGTTTCCTTCAAATAATGTTATTTAAATTAGGATTCAGCGGACGACTTTTTTATGATCTGAAAAATTATGTGAAAGCAGAGCATTTTGATCATATGTAATTCAAATTTTTAATAAATAAAATTTGAAAAGTAAAACACTTTGAATTCTATTGTAATTACTTCAATTTTTTTAATCATACAACTTTAAAATATGCATTACATGGCTTGAAAATACATAAAACACATAAACAGCTATTTATAACTCATTCATTTCAACACTGAACTAAATGAAGCATGGAAATGTCAATTTTATGCACAGAATAATTTTATTATAAATACATTTAATTTTTTCTGTGCTTAATGGGTTGTGCTCTAAAATTTAAACACAAATTGCTTTATGATTAAGAAATCATTCTATTATTGATTGTTCTAGTTAAACAAAAATGAATTTCCTTTTTGAAAAAATACGGAATATAAACATATCTTAAATTATGGTTTCATAACAACTTTTGTAATATTTTCTGAGATATTTGATTTTTTAATAAATAATTTAATATTAATAACACTGTGGCAACAGGTTCTCAAAACTCTTGTGATTGTTTTGTAATTGTGTGAAATCAAATTTGAAGAATTTTCATTTCCAGTTGTAATCATGCTAATACTGATGTATATGTATGTATACATCAGTATTAGCATGATTACAACTATATGAATATACATATACATATATATATATATATACATATATATATATATATATATATATATATATATATATATATATATATATATATATATATATATATATATATATATATATATATATATATATGATGCCCACTAAATTCCGTTTTCTGTAAGGAAAAAATGAAAATTTCAAGTCACATGAGAAAGGATTCCCTCTTTACAACAGCGATAAACACCTTCTGCTTAATATTTGGAGCTCAGTCCGCTCGTTTAGTGTAATGCCTCGCTCGAGGAAAATTACAGGAAAAACTATAATGACCACTTTCAGTTATGTTATTGAAATAAAACAGCCTTCCAATCTCAAGCAAATCAACTGACGTTAAGAATCACTTTCATTACTGAACGACTCTCATTCGTAAGCAGACCGCTGTTCAATTTTTAAAGTATTCAATTTGTGTGCACACTGTAGCACTTTAAAGATAGTGCTATGGACAGCCTTCAGGAGGATATGAAGTACAAGATAGGGAGCTAATAGGTGAACCTAATAAAGGTGCTCGACAAAGTAAACCATGGCACTTGTCAGCTCGTTGTAGTACACAGAACGTTGAGAATGTAAATTGTTGACTGGTTTCAGAAATAATTTGCCTGCAACTTGCATGATATATTGGTCAACGACAGCAATAATTTTCAAGAGCCAATCAGAAGAATCCTTTTGAAAAATTTTACCTATGATCTTGAAGGTTTCCAAGCTCATGAAAAGAGAAAACTGTTGATGTTTTCATCAACTCTGGTTGCACTGAGCTTCTCCTCCAACCTTTCAATCTTTCTTCCACTGTGAAGTCGTTCAAACGATTTTTGCAAGCAATATTTCACTCCAATGCTCCATGTATGTAATTACATCTCTGTCCTTCCTTTATTGTGATCTTGAGCTGCGTGCATCGACCAAGCGCATTTTGTCAGCCTCTCCTTTATCTGTTAACCTTTTGTTTCCGACATTTGCAAACGCATGAGTTTTCTACTGAATTGCGTGTTCATTGTATTAATAGCACACGAGTTAGAATTTCTGCAATTCCACGGCTTTCTACCGAACACTTTCATTAATGGTTACGCTTTGCATCCAAGAATATATATGTGATACATATTTATTAATAAAATTTGCATGAATATTTATGGTATCCATAATTATTGCAATTTTTGTATACGAAATATTTTAATAAATGGAGAAAGAATTAGATTATAAATTTTCAGATTATTTACTCTTACTCTTACAGTTTTATAAATTTATATATATTTTAATAAATTTGTTCCATTTAAATTTCAATTTATTTCATTAATTTTAACTAATCTTTTAGTGCATTTTTGGATAAGCCAGGATAAACATTATTTATCAAGTCAGAAAATGTATCTAAAAATTTTATTCATGTTAAAAATTTACATCCTGCTCTCTGCTAATAGAAATTAACGATGCAAAATATCATAGTAGTAAATAAAACATGTTATTTTCATGTTTTTCATGATTTAAATTATTACCAACGTATTTCTGGAAATTTCTCGATTTTCAAATTTCCAATAATAAGACTATTTTATAAACATTTTCTGTGTGATTTTTTAATTCTTTTTAATACAGAAATCCTCTGTTGAAAGAATGTGTGTAAAGCTGATGTTACGTTATTCTTAACACGAATTGTATACTCATCTTTATCGAAATTACTCATCATTATTAAAACTTATTGTTTCTATTTTTTTCATTTATAAACTACTAAATCAAAGAGTAAACCCATACTTAGGATTGTTATATACAAGGTAGTTGTTGTTGTCACTTTAACATTATAAATTATGAATTACAGTCAAAATAATTTGAATTATAAGGAAATATTTATGGCATAAACGAATTTGGTTTTAAAAAACTAATATCAATACACATTTTGAATTTCTTTCTTTCCAACGCTTAGCCACGAGGGAAAAAAGGAAGCTTTGTTGGAAACTTCGATACATATTTTTTCTTCTAAAACGAAAACTATATTGTTTGTAAGAGAGTGGTTTCATTAAATTCCAAATTAGTTGATTTCTAAACTTTTTTAAAATTTATTTTTAATCAGCAATATTTACAAAGAGTATGTGACACACACACATGTAGAAGATAAAGATGATGACTCTATAATATTGCCACTGCTTTCGGTGATATTTCAATCATTAGTACCTAGTGATGTAATATGCTCCTGAATTCTCCAAATATAACAAGAAAGGAATAAGTATTATATTTTTACTGAGCGATGTGAGAAACAATAATAATTGTAAAATATACATGATGCTATTGATTTCTCCAAATATGTCAAAAAGAATATAAAACTTTATTTAAGGCAATGTGACAATCGATAATAGCAATAACATCAGTATTTGCTTCTCCAATTATATCTGTTGTGTTTTGCAAGACATTTGAAAACAAGACTTTCCACAAACGCATTACTTTTCTCAATCGAGTTGTTTGTATTCAGCGCAATCATAATTCAATTTAACTGCGTACAAGTAGGATGAATAAAGATTTATAAACATAAAGAATTTAAAGTTGAGGTTACGGTTATTTGCTGAGTATTTTTCTGTGTAGCTGCTTAGAAAGAGTTCATTGCTAGTATAACTACAGACACAATAGCTTTTCTTTCTTCTTTGTGCTATAGTAAGCAAAAATTGCCAGTCAGAATGCTAAGCAAACAGTAATATTTGTCTTAGACACATCCTAAAATGTTTGTTAGAAATTGATAATGTATAATATTTTAAAACTGAAAACCTTTTACAGCAATTAATATCCCAAGAAATTAAATGAATTATTATGCAAAACTATATTTAAAAACATTTGATTATATTTAAAAAAGAAACGTCTAGTTATTTTCCAAAAATTTGAAAAACTGCTATTAAGATAAATTTTAAGTAAAGAGATTTTCCGTGACATGTGTAAATAAAAAGCAATTTCACAGTGTATTTTTTTTAAATTCAATAAGTTTTTATAAGCAACAGTTTGCTTGCCAATGAGTTAAAGCAATGGCAGCGACCAGAAAAGTGCAATTAATATCCCAAGAAATTAAATGAATTATTATGCAAAACTATATTTAAAAACATTTGACTATATTTAAAAAAGAAACGTCTTGTTATTTTTCAAAAATTTGAAAAACTGCTATTAAGATAAATTTTAAGTTAAGAGATTTTCCGTGACATGTGTAAATAAAAAGCAATTTCACAGTCTATTTTTTTTAAATTCAATAAGTTTTTATAAGCAACAGTTTGCTTGCCAATGAATTAAAGCAATGGCAGCTACCAGAAAAGTGCAATTAATATCCCAAGAAATTAAATGAATTATTATGCAAAACTATATTTAAAAACATTTGACTATATTTAAAAAAGAAACGTCTTGTTATTTTCCAAAAATTTGAAAAACTGCTATTAAGATAAATTTTAAGTAAAGAGATTTTCCGTGACATGTGTAAATAAAAAGCAATTTCACAGTGTATTTTTTTTAAATTCAATAAGTTTTTATAAGCAACAGTTTGCTTGCCAATGAATTAAAGCAATGGCAGCTACCAGAAAAGTGCAATTAATATCCCAAGAAATTAAATGAATTATTATGCAAAACTATATTTAAAAACATTTGACTATATTTAAAAAGAAACGTCTTGTTATTTTCCAAAAATTTGAAAAACTGCTATTAAGATAAATTTTAAGTAAAGAGATTTTCCGTGACATGTGTAAATAAAAAGCAATTTCACAGTGTATTTTTTTTAAATTCAATAAGTTTTTATAAGCAACAGTTTGCTTGCCAATGAATTAAAGCAATGGCAGCTACCAGAAAAGTGCGATGTACTTAATTACATTTATACTGCAGTAACTAAAGATATACCGACCCCGTGGGGAAAACATAAGTACATACGTCACGGATTAAAGATTTCTCTTCGGAAAATAGTCTGGAATAAAAGAATGCCACAAGAAAATAAGTTTCTCACAAGATTATTTCTACATGGAAAGATCATTTCTTCCGATGGCACTGAATTTTCTACCAAAATTTATATTCCATTCCTCTCTTTGTTCATTTTTTTTATCTTTAGAGTATTCGATATATCAGAACAATTCCAAACCTCTAAAGGCTTCTTTTTCTGTGATGCCAAAATTTCTACTTAAACATAGGATCTTTCTTTATTTAATTTTTGTTCCATTCTTGAAAACTTTTGTATCTTCCTGGAAGCTCCTTTCCTTTGAGTGATTGCCATGCTACTGAGTATCCCGGTGGGAGATTCCATCTTGTCTTTGTAAACAATCACTGTTTACTGATGCGTGGATTAAAAGACGAGAATCAAGTTAAGGAAACATATAAAAGAAGAAATAAATTGGAAAAGAAGTTCAGAAAGCATTTGTACTTATTATTAAAATGAAAAATTTATTTGAACGCAGGAAATAAAATCACAAATAAGTAATTTATTTATTGAATCATTATTATTTTTTGTGACTGACAGAATACTTATATTATTTGAATTGTAATAATTATTCATGTCTTTTCGGGAATAAATTTTTATAATGAATTAGAGAATATGATTCTGTTGTTATACTGACACTGATGTATATATGATAACTCTTACGTGCATATCAAATAATGAATTAAATGCATATAAAATAATGACTTTATTAAATAATGACACTTAATGTTAATGTCACTTGATTTTTTCTCTATATAATAGAAGTGTAATTTGTAGCGTTTATAATATACCTTGTAAGGTTGCTTGATTGAAAATACGTTACTTAGTGAAATTTTAAATTGAAAAATTCATTATATAGAACGTTTAATTAATATAAAAACTTCTTAAAATTATAAAATAATGAATTAAAAATTATTGTTTTATATGTTAAATATGACATCATTTTTTAAATGTTCAACCTAAACTCTGTGTAAACATTGAATATGAATAAAACTTTAAAATCTAAAATAAATTTTATACATAAAAAATGAAAGAATTTTCAAATAAATTTTTTATCACAAATATCGACATACCATATTGTGAGTTCTTTTCACTAGAATTTATTTTAATTACCAAATGGGTGTTCATGATGTTTTTAATTTATGGTCAAATTGTATTACATTAGATAATTACAAATTTAATAAAAATTCAAATTTTGAATGCTACAATAATTGTTGATTTCATTTTTACAAAATTTAATGATTGAATTTTATATTTGTGCAATATAATTCATTAAAATGATTATTGTTGTTTTATGATCTTAATTTTCAATGAATTTCTTAGAAATTAAAAACATTCGTTTCAAAATGTTAAGTTTTAAATTCGCTGTATTCAAAAATTAGTATTTAATATGTTTTAAATCATATAAGTTCTGAAATTCTTCGTAACTAAGTATTCAAGTATAATATTTATATTTTCTTAATCAAAATGAAATTAATGTTCTTATCCTTTATTAAATATTTTAGGCATATTCATTTGGTATACTTACAATATTAATATGTGTAATTGCACAAAAGCGGAATAAAAAGGAATAATCCAAAAATTTAATTTTAATGGATAATTTTCAATTTTAGTTTCATAAGTTCTTATTATAATTTTTAATTATTATGTTTTAATGGTTCAATTTGTAAATATAAAGTCGGGATATGTGTTTTTTATCCATATTAGTACTAAAATTTTTATCTTACAAAATCTGTAAAGTTCTCTTATATGAAGGTGCATAGAATAATTATGAAGAACTCAATAATTTTAAGAATTTTATTAGTCGCATCAAATGTAAAATGCTTCATTTCAATATCCTGTTAAATAATATGTATTAAAAAGAGCATAATAACACTTCTTCTTCTTCTTCTTAGAATTGGGTTTGTATGTCATTGAGCACCTCTGCTTTTATCAGCATTTTGTGCTGTTAACTCCAAACCCAATGTTTCTTAGTTCCATTTGCTCGGATCATCCACTTTATTAATAAAGTCTGATAATCCTTTAATGGAATCTAGGTGTAACTCTCTAGTATGGATGATGCCTAAAGAGGTTAATCTAGGGAGGGCAAGAGCCTCGCATTCATAAATGATATGCTTTGCCGTTTCCTCTTGCATATGACATTTCCTGCAGATAGGGTCTTGCTGAAACAGTCCCATTTTATGGAGATGTTTTCTGAAATAGTAGTGCCCAGTTATGAAGCTTACGATTAAACGTATCTTCTGCCTAGAGCATCTAAGAATTTCATAAGAAATCCTCGCTGATGACCTACAGATCATACCTTTAGCGTGGGTTTGACCAGGAGATTTGAGCCAAGCTTCATACATCTTCCGTTTTTCCCATCTGCGAACACTGGTTTTTGTGGTCTTCAAATTGATCCCACAAAAAGGTTCTGGACCAATGGGAACAAAAGACGATCCTTGTTTAGCAAGCTCATCAGCCCTTTCATTGCCTTCGATACCTTTATGCCCTGGCACCCATACAAGGATCACCCTGTTTCTAGTTGTCAGTTCTGTAAGAAGGTTTCTACACTCCAGAATCATTTTAGATTTGATTTCGAAGGAATTAAGCCTTTTTAAAGCGGCTTGACTGTCACTGAAAATGAGAATCCGCTTATCGTAATAGCCCTTCTTCATATTCAGTTGCAGACAATAATAACACTTAAATTTCTCAAGAAATGTAAGAAATATTTAAAGTTATGTTTTTAGAATTACACATAAAATGATAATTAGGTTTTTTGATAAATTTGGAAAATGATTTAGAACGAAGTATGTTTAATTTTAATCTTATGAAATATATTCACATTTATTTTAATAAATTGAATAATGTAAAGATTTTAATTAACATTTAATAAAACATTTTAAATTCATTCAAAGAGGATTATTTTGAAAAAATTTAGGAATTATTAAATTTAAAAATAAATTTAAAAGTGAAAATTTAAACACTTATTGCATTCAATATCATGATATCATTGACTAAAAAGGAAGCTTCCTTTATTAGAAATTTTCTTTTCATAAAAATAATTTTATTTTTTAACAAAGTTTCAATAAATTATAATGTAAACTGTTAGCGCAGATTGATGTTCATTTTCATTTAAGCTAATTAACATTTTATGTCTATACTTTGAAATTTTAAGATAGAACTCGACGTACTATATTTATATTAAAATTTTGTTATAAGTATTTCTTTGTATATTTAAAGTGATTTAAAAAAATTTTGTTAAATGCAGTAAATTATTAATCTTTTTATACATTTCTTTTAGTATGTTCGTTATTGTTATAACATTAGGAAGCATACAATTATTGAATAAAACTTTCTTGTATATCATATGTTAAAAGAATTAAATTAAGAAAACGAAATGAAATATTATCTGACTTTTTTATATTGTTCCTAATGGACATTTTTATGTTTGCCATATCTCTCTTAATATAAAGCATTATACAATAAAGATATAAACACAAAAATGATTTACTCGGAAATTAATATCCTCAGAAATACTATACATAACATTTAAGTGCATAAGAATGATATAAATTTCCCAAGAAGAGGAGTTACAACACTACAGGTGCGCAAGAATTTCATAGATGGTTTACCTCTAGGCTTAGCACAATTATGAATTAATAACGGTCCATATTTATGAAAACAAAAGATTACCTTGAGGTATTCTGTTTTGCATGCATCACACTACATAATTTTAGGTTGGGGAAAAACAAATCCATTATTTTTATATGAACTTCAGGACTTTATTTAACATGCTTCGGATTGTCCGATTTGGGTCAAATATGCACCGTTTTGTTGTATGATTTGTTGCCATTTTAAATGTAACTTCATAATGCCTCTCTCTTAGAAGTCCTGGTCTCTATTTGCAAAAATCTCTAGTGGTCGATTTTCACAATCCTCCCTAGATGCCAATTTTTTATCATTAAAGAAATTTTGCAATGCAAGAAAAAGATGATAATCGCTTGGTGCCAAGTCCGGACTGTATGGCGGATGCATTAAAACTTCCCAACCAAGCTCCCGAAGTTTCTGGCGAGTCACTGTAGATGTGTGTGGCCTAGCGTTGTCCTGGTGGAACACGACACCTCTCCTGTTGGCCAATTCTGGCCGTTTCTGGTCAATCGCTATCTTCAAACGGTCCAGTTGTTGACAGTAGAGATCAGAATTCAGCGTTTGGCCATATGGAAGCAACTCATAATAAATAATCCCCTTCCAGTCCCACCAAATGCATAGCAGAACCTTCCTGGCCGTTAGTCCTGGTTTGGCCACCGTTTGAGGTGCTTCACCGCTCTTTGACCATGATCGTTTTCGCACAGGGTTATCGTATGTGATCCATTACTCATTTCCAGTCACCATCCGTTTAAGAAATGGGTCTATCTCATTCCGTTTGGCCAAGGCTTCGCAGATGGAAATTTGATCCATCATGTTTTTTTTCTGTTAATTGATGTGGCACCCAAACATCGAGCTTCTTTTTGAATCCAGCTTTGTGTAAATGGTTTAAAACAGTTTTATGGTCGATTTTTAGCTCCTGGGTGATGTTACGACTGCTAACATGCCGGTCAACTTCGATCATTTCTCCGATTTTATCGACATTTTCGACGACCGGCCTACCTGTGCGAGGTGCATCTTTAACATCAAAAATTCCTGAACGGAATCTACGAAACCAAAATTGCACATAATTGGCTGTTACAGTCTTTTTTATATTGTTCCTAATGGACATTTTTATGTTTGCCATATCTCTCTTAATATAAAGCATTATACAATAAAGATATAAACACAAAAATGATTTACTCGGAAATTAATATCCTCAGAAATACTATACATAACATTTAAGTGCATAAGAATGATATAAATTTCCCAAGAAGAGGAGTTACAACACTACAGGTGCGCAAGAATTTCATAGATGGTTTACCTCTAGGCTTAGCACAATTATGAATTAATTACGGTCCATATTTATGAAAACAAAAGATTACCTAGAGGTATTCTGTTTTGCATGCATCACACTACATAATTTTAGGTTGGGGAAAAACAAATCCATTATTTTTATATGAACTTCAGGACATTATTTAACATGCTTCGGATTGTCCGATTTGGGTCAAATATGCACCGTTTTGTTGTATGATTTGTTGCCATTTTAAAGGTAACTTCATAATGCCTCTCTCATAGAAGTCCTGGTCTCTATTTGCAAAAATCTCTAGTAGTCGATTTTCACAATCCTCCCTAGATGCCAATTTTTTATCATTAAAGAAATTTTGCAATGCAAGAAAAAGATGATAATCGCTTGGTGCCAAGTCCGGACTGTATGGCGGATGCATTAAAACTTCCCAACCAAGCTCCCGAAGTTTCTGGCGAGTCACTGTAGATGTGTGTGGCCTAGCGTTGTCCTGGTGGAACACGACACCTCTCCTGTTGGCCAATTCTGGCCGTTTCTGGTCAATCGCTATCTTCAAACGGTCCAGTTGTTGACAGTAGAGATCAGAATTCAGCGTTTGGCCATATGGAAGCAACTCATAATAAATAATCCCCTTCCAGTCCCACCAAATGCATAGCAGAACCTTCCTGGCCGTTAGTCCTGGTTTGGCCACCGTTTGAGGTGCTTCACCGCTCTTTGACCACGATCGTTTTCGCACAGGGTTATCGTATGTGATCCATTACTCATTTCCAGTCACCATCCGTTTAAGAAATGGGTCTATCTCATTCCGTTTGGCCAAGGCTTCGCAGATGGAAATTCGATCCATCATGTTTTTTTTTCTGTTAATTGATGTGGCACCCAAACATCGAGCTTCTTTTTGAATCCAGCTTTGTGTAAATGGTTTAAAACAGTTTTATGGTCGATTTTTAGCTCCTGGGTGATGTTACGACTGCTAACATGCCGGTCAACTTCGATCATTTCTCCGATTTTATCGACATTTTCGACGACCGGCCTACCTGTGCGAGGTGCATCTTTAACATCAAAAATTCCTGAACGGAATCTACGAAACCAAAATTGCACATAATTGGCTGTTACAGTATCGGAACCATAAACACCATTCACAATTTTAGCCGCCTGGCTTGCGTTTTCGCCTTTGTCAAAGAAAAACTGTAAAATGTACCGAATTTTCTCTTTGTTCACTTCCATTTTTAACACCCTGTAACTCAC
This sequence comes from Latrodectus hesperus, assembly GCA_037975125.1. Lineage (NCBI taxonomy): Eukaryota > Metazoa > Arthropoda > Arachnida > Araneae > Theridiidae > Latrodectus > Latrodectus hesperus. Next base: position 8,347 of record JAJQOW010000460.1, on the reverse strand, counting down.
AACTGAATGCACCAAACAAAAAACAGCAAAAGAATTTTTTTACTGCGAAATATCACCTTTCCAACGAGCATAAATCTGAAATTGTTTGATCGATACTTTACGAGAAATCTATCAGTACAGCCATCTGCCGAAAAAATAATTGATTTCTTTTTCCCCAACCTAATATTATGCTACTCTGCCCAGTAGATAAGATAATTCAACAGGTAAAAACTTAATAAAAGAAAACTAATCATTACATACCACAAATATATGAGTGAATAATTAAATAATAAGTTAGATGCAGAGCCAAATATATAGTAAATTCAAGAGTATATCCATTAAATAAATTTTAGTATCAATATTGATTTTATTCCTTTACACTTTTCAAGCATACGTCACTTGTGTGAGATGTGATGCATTTAAAAAATTCGGATTAATTTCTAGTTTTTACAAAAAATAGGATATTTATCCCAGTATTCTTGTGTGCAGACTTATTTCTCATTGTGTCATCCTGATGGAAAATTTAATACAGGGAAGGCTATTTGGAAAAAGGAGTAGTATTACTTCTTTAAAAATGATGTATAAAATGATTTTTAAGCTAAGCAGAGTTAATTTTAGTAATTTGTTCACTTTCTTTACTTACAAATTTCTATTATACTCGAAGTCAGTTAGTTATGAGCATAAAAGTCTTACCTAAAGCCTCCTATTTGTACCCATTTTCAGATTTTTAAATAGTTTAATATGCTTTTCTAACAGTAAATTATAACCTTTTTGTTTGCAATTAGAAAAGCATTTACACGTGACTCATCAATTCTACATATTTTTTAAATTTATAATATTTTACCTCACTATATAATACTTAAATTCATACATCAATGCACATGCATTCTTATGCTGCAAAACAATTCAAGTGATTTAACTAGTACATTTTATTTGATTACATTTAAATTAAACTTTGTCCTTTTATTAACAGTTCCTTCAGAGATAAATATCTTGCGATAGATATTTGATGGTTTGGATTTTCTATTCAAACATAAGATGCGAGATTCAATAAGAGTTCTATACACTTTTGTTTGTTGTACATTGTTGGCCATTTCAGAGTAAAATGTAAAATGTGGCACTTCTTTCGTTGTTATTAATTATCTTAATTTTTTATCCATCAAAATATGAAAGAGACAAGTTTCTTTTTCACTTTTAATAAGTGAATAAGAGAATTTTCTTTTGAATATTGTAAAAATAAGCTTTAGATACACATGGCTTATATTTGACATACATTTTAAGGCAAAGTCTTATGTCGCTGTATATATAATCATATTTCAGTATGCTGTGAATCATGTTTCTTAAATAAATGCATACACAAAGTCAATGTACTTACGAAAATGAGTGAACATTCTTCGTATTTAAAATATAATTTTAGCATTTCCTAATAGCTAATGAATTAAATTCTCGTGTATATTTAATAAAAAGTTTTTTTTTTTCAAATTTCGGCATAAAATTATAGTATTGATGAATGCAGTATTAAGAAAATGTTTTTACTTAAGTTTGATTATTGTGATTCTGTTAACAATTTTTAAAAATTATTGGTGAAAGAAAGTAGATATAAATAATGATATTAAAATGGAAAATGTTCACAAGAAAGTTTACTAGAATTATTTCCGAAATATTTATCAAATCAACATCAATATATATCCATTGTATGATAACTTTATTTTTTTATTTATAATTTTATTTTATGAATAATTTAAAAAAAATAATTTTCATATATAAAAATTCACCAACTATATTAGAGATCATCAGAAAATCTAGATATAAATTTGAAGCTAAGAAATATTTCAGTTTAGTTTTGTAAGCGAGAAATCAATAAATCATATTTCCTAAATTAAGGAATATATACCCCAATTGAAAGAACATAAAGTGCATAAGTTGAATTCTATCTTTTCAAAAATGTTGTAACTACAAAAGACTTATTAGAAATTGCTTAAATTAAAATGATTTCCATAACAACTCTTCCTATCTCTAATATAGTTATTGAATAGTTGTTGTGTTTCAGCTTTGTTCTAATGGAGAGTAGAAAATTCAATATTTTCACACATATTTAAACATATATAAGCGAACGACATCAAACACTAAGCATTATTATTGAATGGGCAAAGTAATTACATATAATTAGTGTTTTGTGCATTATTGAAAGTTGTTTAGTTGCATAGATTTTTGTTTTATATTTTCAATAACAGAGGCGGAAGTTATTGTTAAGAGTTATTAGAGCTTGTGAGATTTGCTTGAATTAAAGTCTACTGAAAGATTTGAATTTGAAGTAATTATATTTATGATATAACTTTTAAATTATAAAATATTATAAATCTTTAGAATAAATTATAATGAAATTATGAATTCATTTTTCATAGTATGATAACTTCATTAAAATATATTAATAATTATTTGAGTTAATTTTAAGTTGTAAAGTTAATTATTTTTACAAAGATTATTCAATAAAATTTTTCATGGGTTTCAGAAATAATATTTATAAAAATAAATGCTTAGTATTTATATTTTAGTGTAAAATAATTAATATTAAAATATGATGCTGTAATATCGGTTGTGCAGTTCTATGAATTACTACTACCACTATTTTAAAATTTACTTCCCCTTCAGATCAATTCCAAAATAGAGGGAGTTGATCTTCTGGAGCTGCCATCTATCGGAGGATTTGGAGAACAAAAGTCGTACTTTCACCTTCTGGTGCTCTGTAAAAAAAATAACGAAAGAAACGAAAGACGTTTCCAATTGATTTAAATTCGCATAGCCAAGGCATAGCGAGCTTGACTTGTCTAAATGTCATTAATAACAACAGCAACTATTTTAAAAATTTAGAAAAATCCATTTCTTCTAAACTTTTCTGAAATATCTAAACATGGAAAATCATAAAATATATTATGCTTGGGACACAATTATTTGTTATAATATTTTTGTTCAATCGATTATTGATAAATAAGAAATATTGAATTTTACAAATAAAATTTTTAATAGGAAGTTAATAACTACCAAATCTTATATGTAGTCAAGTAAAGGGTAAACTCACACTTTTTAATTTGAAAGTCGTTAATATTTAAATACGTTTTTCCTTTTTCTCTTGAATAATTGTCCAACTTATTTTATTGTAATTTATACTATTTTAAAAATAGAATTTATTTGGGTCTATTTTATATGCACTTTTTAGGAAGAAACATTTGCTTCATAATATAAGTTGTTCATGAGATTTCAACATATTTATTTCAAAAATAACTAAATATCAATAAATAAACTAAACTTTATCGCATATAATTGTAATGATGTATTAGTTTTGCAGAAATGCAAACTTAAATTTACTATTTTTTGTTGTTACTTATCCCTCTGGTGTAGGACACCATGTCCAAAATGCATCGATGTTCCGCGTAGATTTTGTACTGCTCAACCCACTGCAGGAGGGGCCTAGACAAGCAAGAAGGCGAGCAGGATGGCAGAAGGAGGAAAAATCCTCTCCCCATTGAGGAACCTTAAGCGTTTCAAGTGACCACTTCTGAATCTCGTCATGGCCCGAACGAAGAGGCAGGGGCCACTACAAGACAGGGCCAAATATCTATCTAGAATTTTTTATGAAAATATACATTGCTATCCCATAGATGTGAAAAGTTTATATTACTAATGTTTATGCAAATAAATAGTAATAATCATACCAATGCCACTAGGAATTATTCCTGTTTAGGCTTGTTGCTTATGTTTGCATGCATGTGTGTGTCTAGACATATAGAATCACAAACAAATATATATACAACATAAGATGTTATAAGAACACGTAATGTATTGAGTTTGGATATTTAAGCGTTGGTAATATGAAGTAAGATATATTAATTTTCAACTGCAATATTTGTCGCAAAATTTGAAAGTATTTAAGATTTTTAGTTCCTTTTACAGCTTTTGAGTCACTAATTTTCTCTGTATTTATACAGTCTTCCATCATATTTGTTTTTAAATCTCAATGTATGCTATATTATAATTTAAATTTTATACAAAACACAATTCATTCAATTAAAGTCAAATTTATCACTCAATACTCTTAAACAAATACCTTAACAGATATACTTTAAATTTTTATTGAGTTTATTTAATTATTTGTTTTAGTTTGATCTGATGCTATCGCATATGGATTAAAATGTTTCATAAATGAGAGTGAAAACTAAATTAATTTCAACTGATAATGTTCTTCAAAATTTCATGTCAAATATAAATAATTGTTATTCAGAATATTACAGTAATAAAATTTTAAATAGTAAAGATGCAAAATCCAAAACACAGATGGTTCAGTTAACAAAGGATACTAAAAGGTCATCCTTTTTTAAGTAAAATAGAATTAAGTACATTTTCTGTTTATCAAAAACAGTATACTTAACAAATATAATATTTTTAAAATTCTGAGATCACTTTTAATTTTTTACTTAAAATTTCATGATAATGGAGTTTTTCACCATAGTATACCGTTTTTATAAATTTATCTCCACTGTTTTTATAAATTTAAGAATTTTAATAATTGATATGTAAAAACTGAAAAAGTGCATTTTGTTTCCAAAAATTTTTTATCTCGCATTCCTCTAAGTATTAAATACTTTTATATAAAACTTTTTTGATACCCACTGAAAATTTATCTAGTATTGAATAGAAAATGGATTCAAAATTGAAGGAGTGGTTTCTCTGGTGGTGCCACCTATCAGATGATTCTTAGAGCAAAGACGTATTTTCACCTTCGTTGTGCTCTTATTAAATGAAAGACGCACCCTTCTGACTTAATTTCACATAACTGTCAGCTAGTGAGCTTGGCTTGTCCAAGTGTTATAAGTAACAACCATAAAAGAAAATAAATTTATGGAAAGAAATGAAATATACTCGTATCAAGAAGTTTTTCTCTAGTAAATTTAAATGCCTGGCTATGCGTTGTTTCAAAATTTTGTAAACTATATTTAATACTGGTTTGAATTCACTATAAAATCATTTACGTTGTGAAGAACACCGTTACCGAATTCTGATCGTTTTAAAAACGGAGTATTATTTCTCTAAATTTTCACCTAATATTTCTTTCGTAAAAAATGTTGCTATTGATTATTTTTCAGAATTTTTAAAGGAATATTACTTTCGATTTCAATAGTGAATGTGTTTTCAGTTTTCCCGTTATGTCCCCGATCGGAAATGTATTGGAGTGTGAATGAAAGGAATTTTGACTCTTCACACAGTATATCAACGATAAAGTGAATTTTAGAGAGTTTTCACTTTGATTTTTACTTAATTGATTTATGAATGGAATTTAATTACATTTAATAAAACAGCATTAATAAAAGTAAATTAATGCTGAATATTTTTATATAATTGTATACTAGCATATATATATATATATATATATATATATATATATATATATATATATATATATATATATATATATACGTATTGAATAAATTTAAATTCCTTTAAATGTACCAAATTATTCCTATCGGTGAAAGTAGAAATGTTCGCTCTTATCAACTTGTTGGCTAGAATTTAGTTTCCTCCAGTAATAAGCAATGATCCAAGAAGTAAGCAATGATTATTAATAATATATAAGTACTTATATCCTAGTTATTTTATTAAGATTTCATCCTGTATTACTGTGTGTCATCAAAAATTAAAAATTAAGTTTAATAATATACCTAATAAAATAAGAGTCATTCTTGATGATACACATTTTAAACTTATAAAAGGGGAGTAATTGATAAACTTAATATACAATAAAAATAATGTAATGATACATGTTTCACGTCATTTGTTTTAAAAAGGTGAATGTAATTAATTGTTGATGTGTTAGGATAATAATTACATTGCGTTCTAAATATTAGAAAAAGAATGTGTATGACAATAATATGCAATGTTTACATAAAACACATCACAGTTTGTCTATATGATGCGAATTCCCCAGCCAATATGTTCATTTCTATGTTATTAGCAATGACTGCTGAATGCCAATTTAAAATAAAATTTTTGTAGAATATTCATGGTGATAAATAAAAAAACATATTTCACATGTTAGGAGTTAATCTAATGAACATAAGTCATTTTTAAAAATATATTCAACAAATTTATGACTTAAAGTGAATTCTTTATAAACAATGTGTGACTTAATATCTGTAAAAATTTAAATTGCTAAAACTATCTTCTAAGTTTGGAGAAGTATGATGAGGTTCAACATTAGAAAATCAGTAAACTTAAAAACGTTACATATTGCCTTAGGAAATATTGTAGCTATGTACGATCCGGTTAGGGATATTTTATGAATATTATGCATAAATTTGTTTGTGTGAATTAATGTAATTTATATTTGAGTGGTAATATTTATAAGAGGATCAAATAATCCCTAATAGTAATATGAGTTTGTAATAACATGATTGTTTCCTATTAAAAGGCCTTATTTATAATGTTAATAATTGCTGCAAAATAAATGTCTGTTTTCTAAGAGTGAGTAAATTAATGATTAAAAATAAATTGTTGTTTGTATTCAGAAATTGTATATGTATTAAGCATTATTGCTTGAAGTGATTAACTGAAACATAAATGAAAGTTATCAAAGGTCAATTTTAGTAGAATGGTACCATTAAGTTCTACCCTACAACATATTTAAAGCTTACGTGTGCCTTTCAAAATGGTTAATGTTGGCTGCATTTTAACCACTTGTGAATTGAAAATAAACCAAAATCGATACATTGTAAATGCGTGAATTCCTTAAGTTTTGCGTAATATTTGTTTTACTGCAAAATCTAAAGAGTTTTGATTGCACATTCATATTTACGCATGTATAGTAATCCATTCTTGACATTGTGTAAAATTTGTCACTGTATTTCCACTCCTCACCACTAAAAGTTTTTGTTCTAATTAAAAAGCGTGGATTGACATACAACATTACGTATTCTGGAACATTTTCAACATATTAATATTATGAAATGACTAGGTTTGTTGCCTCAAATTACAAAATTAATGTTTTAAGCAAGTGATCTTCATATCTCTAAAATACTTGCTGTTTTGGTATTTTACCTTGGAATGCGGAAATCATATTCACTAGTGCACAGTAAAAATAGATGCTCGATTGTTTTAACTACTTTTTTGACTCAATCAAATGTACGTGTTTTCGATGATTTGAAAGCTTTCTTTCATAGTTTTATTTTATTTTAACTGAGATGAATATTTCATATCCATCTCAGTGTGTAAATTTTATACCTTAATAATAAAATGAAAACATAATTAAGTAAAAAAAGGGTATACAAGAATGACTTTTATTGACAGAAGTACCCTGTTTGTGAATAGCATACATTTTTCATTTTTCAAGCATTGCTCTCTTTTTGTTGTTTTCTCTCTAGAATTTTAGAATTAGACAGCGAATGTATATGCAAAATCATAGTACATAAATGCATTATTGATGCAAAAAATGCAATACCAAATCAATTCAGTAATTAATAAATAATTATCCTACTCAGTGATTGACCCTGAATATTCTGTTTACATAATTTGAATTGAATTCTGCAAATTTTTAAATTAAAAGTCAAAATAAAAAAGGAGTATTATGCCAAATTCACATTTGTATTTTTATTTTCGTAGTTACTTTAGTGCTGCATTTCGAAATAACCTATAATCTAACACCAGAATCAATTTTTATTTGACACGATTTGCTTCTAGAGAAGGAAAATGTTCCCTTATCAAACGTTTCTCAACCTTTCATTTTTCGAGGCCCAATCGTCAATTATATTTTTTATCACCATAAAATGAATACAATAATAATATATTTTGAATATTTTGGCACTAAACCATCAATACAATCTTAATTTTAAAGCTTCCAAATTACAAAGAATGGGGAAATTTATTGACATTTGGTAACTTTGATTCACTGCATTGACAAAACAAGAATCCAGTGATTTTTTTGCTCTTTTGTTTGATTTTTATTCACATGAGGTTATGCGTCTACAATGTGGAATATCTTGGGATTTTATAAGAAGTTCCAATTTGACTAAAACATTCTAGAAAGTAGAGAAGATACTGTGTAAAGCATGTTCAGATGATGGCAAATGTTTTCTCATATTGAGAAGTATAATGTTCGTTAAAGTCACATTCATTTCCAATTTCTCTCATTGAAGTCAATCTTTCTATCCCTACATTTTTGTGTGATAGATTTTAAATATTCACAATAGTAGATTTTGCAGAATTATTGATAAAAATTTTAAGTGGGTGAACAATAATATTAAACGATAGTCAAGCATCAACCAGTTCTGAAAATAATAAGAAAATATTCTCAAGATTACTAAATTTAGGGTTCATTGCA